>CAVMGG010000122.1:0-48387 GCA_963680895.1 Fragum sueziense
ACACCATAGTAAACAATATGTCCAAACAAAAAACAGTATATTACTTTCTTTGCTTAAAAAATGCGTATTATCGATGTCGATGATGAAATGTCCATTGTCCTAGAAGCGTGGTTTGTTTATTTTACGCTGAGGTCGTGACCCGGTCGTGACCTATTTCCTGGTCATTCATTGGCTAATCGATTTTTTAGACTGGGAGTCGGCGTTTGGTCAATTGCTTGTAACAAGCAATTTCTTCATTTTCCACAATGTTTTCCAAAGCCATTATCTTGTAGGGAGTCAAAAAGAGTCACTGTGTGGTAATTGGTTAATGTTTATTTCCTATTAAAAGAAATAGAACTAAAAAGTATGTTCAATGCTTTCAACCTCTTCTGGAATTTTCATCCAACATGAGAAGGTAAATTTGAATCAACTTGCCAAGAGGAATTTAAAGAAGTGCCCAAAATACTGGCTTTGTATGAAGAAAATCACCATTCCCTCTTGATTGAGCTCTGACGCAGGCTTGGTTGCTGCTTACTAACACTGTGCACAGTCTGCACTTTACTGATCACAATCTTTCTTGTAGAATAATAATATGTCTGCTTTCATCATGTGAGAAAAAAAAATTGGCCTAATGAAAGTTAGTGCATTTTCATCTTACTTTGACACTTGGCTGTACATAATAGGGAACAATTTTATCCAGTTAACCCTTTCCCAAACGGCAAAATTGTAGGGTGGTCAAATTCAAAAGCTGCTGCAGATGACAATATGGATGTTAAAGAAGATTGGAATTGTGTGTGATATAGTCAAGAAAAAATTGCAAAGACAAAAGGAGAAACTGCTGGTTATCAGCAGTTTCTTCTTTTGTCTCAATGTTTTCCCAAACCATTTCTTCATTGGACGTCAAAACCAGGTCTTGTTTGGGAAAGGGTTAAAGAAACAAATATGTCTGCTCTCATCACGTGAGAAAAAATAAATTGCCAAGTTAGTGCATTTTCATCTTACTTTGACACTGGGCTATACATAATAGGGAACAATTTTATCCTGTTAACCGTGACATAATTTCTGACAAACAATATCATTTCGTAGGTGTTGTTATAGGATCTCGCAACTACGGCTTTACTCAAGCTGTAGTTACGAGATTTTATAACAACACTGACACTTTATCAAAACATACCAGTAAACTCAGTCTATTTTTAGTACAAAATTCATTGGTATTCATGTTTCTTATCACTGTCCTTCTTGTAATAAATGTTTGCCTTTATTTTTGTGTGACATGATAGAGGTAAAAGAAATATGAGTTTTACACATTACTTGTCAGGAAAGGCGAGTAATTGACTTGATATCTATTATAATTCTAAAACTTAATTAATGGATTATTTATAAGTAACATAGATTATTCTATTCTTCATAACATAGACTATTATTCATAATTTTGCAAAAGCTCATAGTTTAGAGATAAAAACATTAACATAAACATGTAGTTGTAGAATTAATAGTAGGCTAAGCATTTCTGCTTGATACATGACTGTTTGTAAAATTGTCCAAGTTAATCTGCAATCCATGTTGATGATATGTTATTACAAAAAAGATGAAGAAGAAAGATTTAAGACAGATGAATTTGACATTAGAGTGCCATCAGCATATTCATTATATTTCAAATCATTTACTAAGTGCTTTTGTTACTGTTGATAATTGTTTTACTTGCTGGTACTTAATCTCAAAGATAGAAACTATTTTGAATTATTTTCAAAGCTTTCAAAGTCTAGAATTCATACTTCTTTATTATTTTATTGCGACAAGAAACTTTGGTTATTAATTACTTGCCTGATCATTTCATAACTTTTTCAAAGGTCAGTTAGAAAAGAATGCTCCATTTCTATAATTTGTCATAATCAACTTATCAAGTGGGACAGTACATGATCAATATATCATCATAGTAAGAATGGGATCAGACCATAAAAGGTCAAGAAGGAAATAACATCATATTTTACACTTCTTGTGCTGTTCTCGTCATTTTCCTGATGTGACCATGTCCCAGACTGGCTGCTTTCTACTTAATCATTTTGGCAAAAGCTTCAGATATATTTATTGAAATGACTCTTAAATTGGTGGATTTTTTTAAACGAAATTTAAGATCAGCAGGACAAGAGTTGAGAGTAAGATAAACTTTACCAACATCTCGTATATTACAGGCCGTCCCAGAAATCCCCCATCCCAGCAGACAGGTTTGATGCCCCGATGGGTCATTATGGGGTCCCTGAGGACAGAAGGCGGGGCTTCCAGATACAGGGGAAGGCAAAGGGTCTCTATAACTTTACAGCACAGAATCCAAGGTAAGCAATTGATGAAGGAAAGATACCTTCATGAAATTATTAATGTTGATGTCAAGCTTGCCAAATATTACTACCAACTAGACACATGATTTAAGAATAAAGAAATGTTCATTGTAAGGAAATATGTAATTTGAGAATTTCATATGAAATTTTGGTGTTGCCGTGTTACATTAATTTTATGGTCAATGTGCCCTGCGTTCAGTAGACAAACAGTTACTGTTAGCTAACATTACCAATATTCGCAACTTATTTGACCCATTTTGACAGAATTGACCGAGTATAACGAATGAAACGGCTAACTGTTAGCTAACATTTTGTCTTACTGAACGCAAGGCAGGTGTTAGTTATTTGACAAGAAAGGCAGGATTGTATTAAATATTTTGCAAGAACAATAATTGCTTTAAATTTGCTAGTATGATTTATGACTCTGTTAGCCTGCACACATCTCAACCCTTTCCCAAACAGCAACATTTTAGACTTGTCAAAATTCAAAGATGCTGCAGAGGACAATTACAAATTGATGAAATTTTAAAAATCTTTTCATTTTGGGTTAGAAAACATCGTGGAAAATGAAGAAATTGTTTGTCTAAAGCAATTTCTTCATTTTCCACAATGTTTTCCAAAGCCATTATCTTGTAGGGCGTCAAAAGGCGTCACTGTTTTGGAATGGGTTAAACTCAAAGAAATTAAATTGTAATGTTTTGTGTTTCCAGAGAGTTAGCGTTTAGAAAAGGAGACATGTTGTATCTAATCCGTCAAGTAGACAATAACTGGTTTGAGGGAGAGAGGAATGGTCGCGTCGGGATATTCCCTGTCAACTATGTCGAGGTGTTAACGTCCATCGAGGAGGCGCATCATGCGGCCCTACAGTCAGAGGGACAGGCGAAGGCTAAATATAACTTTAATGCTCAAACATCAGTGGAATTACCGCTGAGAAAGGTAAGGAAATACTTTAAGAAACCCAAAATTTATCAATATTAAAAAAATTGGAAAACTAAAATATACTCAGCAAAAGAACTAACGCATCACTTTTTAAAATTGCTTAACTTCTTTATTGTTAAAGATTTATAATTTGCCATATGTTTATCCCGCAAGATTTTGTTTTCATCCATAAAACAATTTCTAAGTTTTCTTTGTTATGTGACCGCGTCATACGAAAAGGAGACCAAAACAGTTTTTAGGCTCGTGTAACTTGTGATATTTTTCAATCATTTTTGTTTGAATTGATTTTGAAAGCTGGTTTATTGTAAAAATGAAGTCTGAAAAAATTAATTCCATATCTAACGTAACAATGGCTGTTCGCGGACAACTTAGCTGGCATAGACGCACATTTCTAAAAGAAAAGGTCAATTTTTCAAGGTCAAGGTCACAAGGTCAAATTTAATGTCTCATGTGAAAGGTCTTGGTGGGACCTGTCTATGTGTGAAATATCAAGACTGCATTTCATACAGTTCATAAGATATAGACTGATACGTTTTTGTCTACGTAACCGACGTCGCCGTCGACGCCAACAATGACACCAACGACACTAGTGATGTAACATTACTTCTGCGGGAATAAATTACGCACCCACAAAAGTGTTTAAGACGTCAGTTTGTTTAAGGAAGGGTAACTTTTCTACAAAGGGACTCTTTCAGCCAATACAAAAGGTTTAAAAGTTATGCATGAATTTCCTATTTTAATCAAATTTCAGACTTTATGAATTTAAGAATTAAGGGTGCCCTTATTAAAAGTTTAATATTTCAAAACAGGCTGTAGCATTTACTATGAAATTTCATAGGCTTCTTATCAAATGGTGGTAGTCGGTATGTGCAAATTTTGGACATATTCTGTACATTCGTTAAAAAAATATTAACAAAGATCTGAGTGATGCGTTAGCAGTTTTGCCGAGTATATAATTCTGGAGCTATTTTTTCCACATCTGTATTTTTATGGCCCCGCATGGAAAGATCGGGGGCATCTTGTTGTACTGTTGTCTTTCTGTCTGTCCGTCCATCTGCTAGTCCAAAATTTAACATGAAACTTAACTTTGGCCTCTTCGGGGGGCATTAGTGTTTCACACACACACACACATACACACATCTTGTTTCAATCTGTATAGCAACACACCCATTTGCTATAATACCAGTATTTAGCTTTGAAACTTGATGCTTTTTAGTTGTACAATTTCAATCTTATGAATCATGGTTTTGCTTTTCAAGACACTTCTTAGTGTTCAAATGTTAGTTGCTTCTGACAGATTGGAGCAATAGATTTATATGTACAAGTATACTTTAGTCTATATGTTTTGCCTGTAGGGTGAGATGGTGACGTTATTACGGAAGGTTGATGATAACTGGTACGAGGGTCGAGCTAGAAACAGACAGGGTATATTCCCTGTAGCATATGTAGAAGTTGTACAGGATCCCTCTACACCACTTGTAACTCCTGCACCATCTGTTATTACTACACCAATGACTGGACGAGGTTAGTACTTGTGATGAAATATAGCTGATGTATGAGCAATTTAAATAGATACTTAGAATATTTCCAGAGCTGTCAGACAATTTGACCAATGTCATTGAGACACTTATCTTGCTAATTATGGTGATTGCGAGTAGTATGTATACCTGTTTAATTTTGAATAAAGGTCTATCTTGCTGATTCGCCATATCTATGGTAAAGTATATGTAGAAGTATGCTGTCTTATTGGTGCCACTTTAAATCTTTCTTCCAAAACACTTCTATCATATTATTGCCATAACAAGAGCTTATGTATTTTATGAACTTTGTTGCTTTACAGGTACCCCTGAGATGTTGTCACCGATGAGTTTTGATGGAGCCCCTACCCCACCCCCTCAACCTTCCCCTGGAGCCTTCAACAAATCTCCCGGAGATCATCATTCATTGGGATATCCGGACAACAGATTTGCCACCAGTCCTCGAGATCAACATTTGTCACCGCGATCAGACCCTCGTGTACCCTCCACACGATACGGAGATCATATTTCACCGCAGAGATTTGATGGAGTTCAATCTCAAAGACAATCAGATAATTATTATTCATCGAGACACATGAATGGTGGTTCACCGTCGCAGCGGCATGACGATTTCTCTCATCGAACGCGACAAAGTCAGAGTCCTCAATACAGAAAAGAGCAGCCACCATCAATAAATATAACGGCCAAATCTAAGTCCACACCCAATGTAAATACGAACAACTATGATCATAATAGAAACAGGATGCCTGAGGAAGAGTTAGCAATTACAAGGTAAGAATTATGTAAGAAAAGGAATGGTACAAATGCTGAATGAAATCTTGCCTTGATAAATGGAAAATATGACTTTGAAATGAAAAATCTAATAATTGATCCTTTTTTTAATAATGTTTCATTTCTTTAAAAATCAATGAATTTTTTTTTTTGGACAGCCGTAAAAGTCTGGGTAATTAGGTAGAGGCTAGTGTGTATTATTTGAAAAGATTAAAGGCTACCAAGCTTTGCAGTTTATTGCACCGTATAATGGAAGAAAATCATTAAATTAACGTGTTTTATAAAAGATCCGCCAAACTCGGTTGTTTTAAAAGTTTTATTTGCTTTTCTTTACATCGTTGAAAAAATGATTTTCGAGAAAATAAAGATCGGCAATTTCCGTAAAATTGCCACGGATTTACGTCATCAATGGCTTGACTCCGCCCCCAATCTAGAGCATGAGGTGTCTGACAAAGTTAATGTGTTCGACTTTTCTGTCATATAGCGAAGTCTCAGTTTTTATCCATTTCTCGATCGTAAGAGTAATACAGACAAACTTAAACCGTTCTTTGGCACATTCCTTAATTCACTTACTACCTATTCTTTGACTGTTTTAACATTTTTTTCTAACATTTACTGAGGAGGAATTCCGTGTTTTGAGTATCGATTGGAGATGTCGCTTTATGACAGAAAAGTCGGACATTTAACTTTTTCAGAAATTTCAGACTTTCCGGGAAATGACCCATGACTGCCCGTTTTTCCCGCCATGACGTCATTCAGTGGCCAGTATGACGTCATAATCACAAGTTGGAAGTTTAGCGTATTTTCTTCGGCAAAGATCGGAAAAGACCAAAATATCCAATTTACAAGACGAAATAAAAACACTTCTAATGTTGGAAAATTGTAGAAACTTTGATATTTGGTTAATACTAAGGTGTTCTTTCGGCACAAGACTTTAATTTTGCCAATCATCGGACACTTTAAGTCATATTGAAAGTTAATCATAGATAAAGCTCAATGAAAGAAGAAGCAATCATTTGTGCTGTTAATCTGTTTTCTCTTGACATCTTGAAAACATTGTCATTTTGATAGATTCCCTTTCCTAAACACATTACCTTATATTGATGGAAATTGTTGAAATCATGGAGAGAAAATAACTTGACTTTAATCAATTAACAGGTATAGAGCGGTATACGCATACCGCCCACAGAATGAGGACGAGCTAGAATTGCTGGAGGGTGACGAGGTTTACGTCATGGAGAAGTGTGACGATGGATGGTACGTTGGGACGTCAGGCAGGACGGGGATGTTCGGAACCTTCCCAGGAAACTATGTAACGCGTATACAATAGCATTAGCTCGTAGGTAAGTGATAAGGGCAAGAGGCTCATGGGCAAGACTGGATTAATCCCAACTCTGTTGCCTCTTAAGAAAGTCTTCATTATTATTATAGATATACAGAAATTAAATGTTTGATATTTACTGCTTTGGACTTGACATCTTTTTCAAGTTGGCGAATTTTAATACTGTAATGTATTTTTCTTTTCTCACTTTTATATATTAAAGTGTGTCCACAACATTTTATTCACTTGAATTTGTCGTCATCTGCAAGATTTGTCAATTTGGGTCAGTCTCAAAAATTTCCCTCTGGTAGTGGGATAATAGAACATTTTATGAATCATCGCTACCTCTTGTGTGTATTTTCAGATGTATGTAACCATTAGTGCCAATATCGCAGCTCCGTCATTACACAATTCATCACACAGATGAAAAATATGCAGAAATATGCCGTGTTGCAGCTCCCATTACACATCATGTCATCAGAAAGATGAAGAAATATGCAGATAATATGCTGTTTGTTGTGGTCACATCATTACACATTCATCACACAGATGAAAAAAATACATATGGAGACAAAAATTATGCCGTCATTGCAGCTCCATTACACATACTATAAAGATAGGTAGACATATGCTGTCATTGCAGCTCCATTACATATACTGTTCTTCAAACATATGTGAGCATGTAAAAGCTTCAACATTAGGCAGTTCTATTTCATATGTGAAGTAATGTGGTATACAATTGGAAGGTTAAGTGCAGAACATTGGAAATGCATATTATCTAGGTTATGTTCGAAAATGGTGTAACTAGTGCCTTTTTCAAGCCATAGTCGCATCATGTTGGGACAGAACCAGAGATATATTCATATGAGTTACAGGCACTTGCCTGTCAAACTGCATATGGCATATGTGTAAACTTGGTGTACACAGTGTGTAGTCCATTACTGAGTTGTAAGCAGATAAGGGAGGAGAGATCCAAGGAGAAATAAAGACATAATATAGATTAGTTCTAATTTAAGATTTGTGTGACTGTGAACAAATTGAAGATCGACTTGTCAGTGAATTAGTTATATTGAGTGGGGTTTCTCATGGTCTTTGTGATAATAATGAGATCCTATTGTTCACCTTAATGATGCTGAATTAAAACCAACAGCTAGTGTGTAATAAGATCAGACTGCATGTATGTGAAGACTGATATTATTTTGTGCTTCCTGTCAACTATTCTAGGGTCAGCTTGGTAAGGGGCACGGGTACTTCAAAACAATCTTAGGAAAAATGGGATTGTTTTGTCCAAGTAGATACTGATTGCTTTTCTCAAAGAATACAAATTGATGAGTGACTGAAACCCATACTTAATAGAGATTATCAATCATGAACATTTTATGAATATTTCATGAACTTCATTATTTATGCAAGAACTTCATTAACATTGTAATCATGATTTTTATATACCATTTGTTCCTACCCTACCCTTTCTATGCCTTAAAGCTTTATCAAAACTATGTTTCATCCAAACATATTTAATTCATAAAAATATTACATTTTTCTCTTGAACAATATTATGTTTGCACTTTGCACTTCTGAAAGAATGTTTTTTTATAGTACATGAACTTAATCATAACAATCAATGAAAAATCTTCTGAGGTTTGAGCTTGTACTTCTATGAAATTTGGTGCCTGTATGTAATTTTTGTGCATTGAATTTCTGAAGTAGAAATCTTTACTCGTTTTTGGCAATCATCTTTCAAAGATGGGTTCTTTAGACTTTTAGGTTAAATTTTGTCTATAAAGAGTTATGTCCTAAGCAATAAATTGTTGTTACTGATGAAAGAGTTGTTTTGTTAACAAGCTTCTAAATAAATAACGAAAACAAGAAAATCCTTAATTTCTTGTGTAAGTATTTTCTTCTTGTCTAGTGTGAATGAAATTTTAATAAAATTTCAAATTCTCTCTTCTGGTCGGGGTATAAAATATGACCAGTAAATTAAGTATTGTTATGTTTAAACCCATTGTCACATGAGCACCAGTGTCAATTTAAGATGCTTCAAAAATGTTCAGAAGAAGAAGAAATGCTGTTACCCACCATTTCCTTATCTTTCAACATTTTTCCTACTCATTTATTTCCCACACCTTTTCTTTGTTAGTCTGCTTATGAGGGTTTTCAGTTTACACCAGTCTGAAATTTTATCTTTTGAAAATGGGTTAAACAATGAAATAATGACACAAAAATGATGTTTTGCATGACAGGGAATATAAGTGCTTTTAATCGTTGCTCTAGGGGCATATCGTTGTTAGTTGTTACAAACTGCTTTTTGTGTTACCATGAGTCGTTAGTTAGATTGTGTATTATACTTCATGTTAGGTTATAATATTGTAGTGCATTTATTTATTGACAATAGCTGGCTTCTACTGGTATTATGTAAAGGTTGTTTTCCTGGCAAGAAATTTTGTTAAACGGTCAAAATTGATTCAATGGTTGTGCATTTTCATAAATTTGGGGGACTGTAAAATTTATCATTGAATTTTGTTGGTGGGTGTTCAAAACCTTGTACCTCCAGCTTTTTCAAGCTGTGGTTACGAGGTTTTGATCTCCCCCCAACAATATGCTTTATTATCGAAAACATATTCAAATATATTGAAAGTTTTCTGAAGTATTAATTTTCATACATGGTAAATTCAGACAACATTTTATGAAAGATGTTAATCAACAATATATTTTCAGTTATGTTTATGGTTTTGTTAAAATCTTGTTTCATTCATTGGTTAATTAAGCATTTATAGGTTTATGTTCTAGTCAATTAAAGGAGTCGGAAAATAGCAAAAGGAAAAGAAAATATTGGTGGGATAAATAATTTAAAGTTACACATATTTTAAGTGAAAATCATTATTTTCATTTGAAAATATAGCTTCTTGTTTGAGCTAAGGTCTTGATCCATGCAGTAATCTTTCCCTGGTTTCTCTCAACTTTCTTTGTTAACATGTTGTTTGTATGACATTATAATGACTTTGTTGAAAGCCCTAAAAATGAACTAGAAATTTAGTGCATCTTCCTTTTACTTTATGATGCGATATCTCGTCCCTTTTCAGCGAAAACCACATAACTGCAGCTTAAAACAAGCTGCAGTTAGGAGGTTTTCGATGAAAAGCGATGATCTATGTTTGGTTTAGATGGACATCATTCTTACTTTAAATATTCAAGTTTTGTATTTTGTAATGTTAACAGTTTATGGTAATGTGTGAGATATAATATTGCATAACTTCTTACCTAACCAAAACATCCAAAAGGGCGGTTCAACTAATTGTCTTATTTCACCCAAAGCGTTTCGCGTTGAGAGAATACCAAGGGAAAGATGTCTTATCTAACTTCAATTTGAATTGGAATTGTTTTGTTCTGCTCTTACTTTTGCTGGAGCTTCTCAATTTTGACTTAAAAGTTTTTTAAATAAAATCTTTGGTTAAGGCCCGGTCCCACTGCACTTTCGGATGCAAAGAGGATATAAAACGTACAAAAAATCTTGCTTTCCGTTAGACGTCTCTTGCCATCCGTTGGAAGTCTCTTGCCATCCGATGTGTACTTATTGCATACGTTTAATCCAACAGGCATCCGTTAACCGTAATTTCATCCGTGCAAGAAGTTTTGGGCTGCCCAAAACTTTTAGAACGGATGAACCTTCCGTCGTGTACGATATAAATCCGCAATATATACGAGCAACAGACGTTCTATGTCCGTTATCAGTCCGTTGTATCCTTTCTCCATCCTATAGGCATCCTTGAAACTCAAATCAACCGAAACTGAAAAGGGATTGATAGGGGAACGATAAGGTACACGGAACGTCTATACATCGTTTGCAGCACGGAAAAAGAAAGGATGTAAGCATATGCATCGCGTATATGAAGTATACAAAGGGAAAAAAGAGTTTTTATCTGGGATGTATTCCGTATATTTAGCTGACATCCGCTCCCATCCGCCAGGCTTCCCACGAATATCCGTTTAACATCCCCGCTTTATACTACTGACGTGCGCTCTTTTCCGTTATATTTTCGCAATATTCTAAAAACGGATGAAAACGGATGGTACCACTACCGAAATTTTGCTCGTCCGCTGTGTCCTTTTTGCATACGTTTTTGTCAATCTGCCAGTGGGACCGGGCCTTTAATGGAAGTGTCAAAAATATCTGTCTCTATTTTTCTACGCACAAATAAAAGACAAAAATACACATGGTCTACCAATCTACTCTTTTGGACACTTTATTCATATGTGAGGCTTATTTTGCAGAAATTATCACTTTGTCCAAATTAAATCTTGAAATCTAGATCAATTTTATAATACATGAACTTGCTTTCAAGCTTTGCAATGATACCAATTTTAGAAGTTCCTTTCTAATACTTGATATTCTAATCTTTTGTCAATGGTATCATATCTCAGACCTAACTTTCTTTTCATTTACATTGTACTTTTGATATTCCGGTAGTCATCATTAAAATCAATTTCATTTTCTTTTGATCCCACATTGCTTTAAAAATTGTTTTACATAGAGCGGTAGATAAGAGGAGAGGAAAAGGCATTCTTAAATTATTATCCTGAATCTAAACCCTATGTTGTGGTTACTCATTTGAATTGTCTCAACAATTCCAATGCGTACCCACAATTTAAGGTTTGCTGATAAATAAATGATATTTTGTTTTTTTAAACAGCAGGGTGGGAAGCGCAGAAAAGGTTAGGTAAATGGTAAAACTACCAGACGTGTTTTCGTATTCTGTCTGATACTCAGCAGATACATAGAAATTGGTTTGTCGCTTTTCAACAAAAACCTCATAACTGCAGCTTAAAACAAGCTGCAGTTACGAGGTTTTCATAGAAAAGCAGCGGTTTACTACATTTTCGCATGTGATAGAATATAGTTTTTCAGATTTTTATTTTCGAAATTTAGTGTTAAATAAAATATTTCTGAATTTAACAAAACGAATAACATTGAAATTTTTATTAGATACGAGGTGAAAAACTTCAGTTTTATTTCAAGTTTAGTTTTAATTTATTTGTTTATTAGATGTTGTAAATTGGGGTGACTACATTCAGCTGTATTTCGTATTAATTTTGGAATTTAGTCACTTTAGTTGATTTGTGTTAAAGAAACATGTTAAATTATCTCAAAACTTGCCTGGGAATGAACTCAAGTTTTATTATTGTATGAAAACAAGGTGCATGATAATAAAGTTGCCTTTAAAGTTATTTGGTAATGATTTTCTTTCTTTTTACATACCTTGGTTATGTAAAAATCCCCTTCTTAATCGCAGTTCTAAACTGACTTGTCTAAGTTCTTTTCCAAACTTGTCCTGACTGACTTCCATAACAGAGAAGGCAGTGGAAATTATTGAGGGAAAAGAAGGAAATGCTGTTAACCAGTGGTGGTGCAGTTGTAACGCGCTGGACTTATAACACAGGGGTCGCTGGTTTGATCCCCGCTTCTCCGGTCTTTCGGATGAGACCTGAAACCGAGGTCCCGTCTCCATATGACCTTAGCTGTTGAGTGGGACGTAAAACTCCATACAATCCAATTTTCTTCTGTTCTCTCGATACTTTTTATGCTCTAACACACACCTGTCTGATTCATGAATTTGATAACATTGGTTTATTGTTCACTTAGTCAAGTACATCGCCTTGTGGACAAGTCATAGTTGCCGTTTTGGAACGCCTTTCTGAAATGAAAATAAGCCCTAGTTTTGAATTCCCTAATTGACAAAAGCTTTGGAAAACACTGAGACAAAAGAAGAAAAAGCTAATAACCATGGATCCAAATCGGTATGAGCATACATCCAGTCTGATCAGGATTCGTGTGTTTCTCTAATAGCTCCGTCATAACAGGTTGCAATTTTGGAGAGAAGCAAAGACAATGACCAAACTTAAAATTATGGTTTCAAATTTATGTCAATTCCATGCCCCCAACTTGAAAACTCCAGCAGGTGACTAAATAGTTGTTGATACTGATTGGATTTGTGTTCAAGATAGCACAAAATATTGCAAAGGTTTGGGAAAACATTGAGGCGAAAGGAGAAAATGTTATTAACCAACATTTTGGCTCAATGTTTCCCAATCCTTTTCTTTTAGGGACGTCAAAATCAGGTCTTGTTTGGAAGAGCGTTTACCGTTAAGGGTGCCTTTTCCAGGTCATAGCCCGTATGTAGGCCTACCTAGATTCACTGGTCCAGAATAGCGATGCAACAGGGATAAAAAAAGTCCTATGTGATATGGCTATGATCGCCACAGGATTTCTTGTGGGGCTCGGTTTATTCACCATTTCCCAAACAAGACCTGTTTTTGTCGTCCTTGGTAAAAAAAAGCGTAGGAAAATATTGAGACAAATGAAGAAAATGTTGATAATCAGCATTTTCTTCTTGCGTTCCAACATTTACTGCGTTATCAAGCAGGCCTACAGAAATCCTATGTTTTAGCTCCACTGGCCTTCAGGCCAGCGAGCTATTGTCATGGCGCTGTGTCCGTCGTGCGTGCGTCCGTGCGTCCGGTCGTCAACTTTTTCTTTAAAAATCTTCTCCTCAGAAACTACTTGATGGATTTCAATCAAACTTCACAGGAATTATCCTTGGGTGGTCCTCTATCAGATTCCTTCAATTAATGCTGATTGAACCAGAAAGTCGGGAGTTATCTGCCCTTGAATTAAAAAATTGCTCTTTTGACTTCGTTTTCACTCTAGCACTTACAAATATCGACCAATCAAGACAAAACTTGGTCAAAATGTTGGTGACAATAAGATCTTGACTGAGTGCAATTTTCAGCTGGATCTGAAATTAATATCATGAGTTATGTGCCCTTGAAATTGACGAAATTGTCATTTTCGGCTCAATTTTTACTTTGTTTGACTCTAGCAATCACAAATATTTACCAATCAAGACAAAAATTTAATAGAATGTTGATGACAATAATATCTTGCCTCTGTATAATTTTCAGCTTGATCTGAATTTATATCATGAGTTATGTGCCCTTGAAATTGACAAAATTGTCGTTTTCAGCTTTATTTTGACTTTGTTTTCACTCTAGCAACTACAAATATTGACATATCAAGACAGGACATTGACACAATATTTGTGAATATAAGTTCTTGCCAGAGTGTAATTTTCAGCTTAATAAGAATTTGATATCACGAGTTATGTCCCCTTGAAATTGACAAAATTTCCATTTTGACCTTATTTTTTACTCAAACAGCCATAAATATCTCCCAATCAATATGAAACTTTCACATAATCTTACCGGCCAAAAGATCTTGCATGGATATAATTTTCAGCATCATCTGAATCTTAAATCCTGTTTTATGTGCCTTAGAATTTGACAAAATTGCTATTTTCGACTTTGTTTTTACTCTCTGTATATCTACAAATATTGAACAAGCACTTCAAAACTTAAACATGATGTAGACGAAGTTAAGATCTTGCATTAGTGAGATTCTTAACTTGATTGGAAGATAAATCCTCAGTTATATGCCTTTCAATTTGAAAAAAAATGCTAATTGTGACTTTGTTTTCATTATATAATCAACACTTGGATTAGATACTAAAAGAATCTCAGGCCTGTGGAGCGATTCAAGACCTTCAGGTCTTCTAGTTCAACATCCATAATATCGTCTTCAGCAGCTTTCTGATTTGGCCACCCTAAATTTTTGCAATTCTGAGCCAAAGTAAAGCAAGCATTTTTCCATGCACAAACGCTTGCCGGTTGCGATGTAAACCCATAGAATCTCGATTCACCCTCTCCCGAACGATTATCCTCCCGAACACCTACTCGTAGTCTTGATGTGGTTCAAATCTATTACAGAAACTGGAAAATGTTCAATTCGTGGCGTAGAAATATTTTATGGAAGATCAATGGTTTCTAAACAAGTACATGTACTGCCAAACTCAAAACAGTGGTTTTGCAAGCAAAGCATTAACCCATTAACAGACGGCAAAATTCTAGACTGGTTCCAGACGATAACTTCATGTTAATGCAATTTAAAATCATTTGCGATTTTTGTGGTAGAAAATGTGGTGGAAAATGAAGAAATTTTTCACAAGCAATTTCTTCATTTTCCACAATGTTTCCAAATCGTAATTTTTTAGGGAATAAAAAAGAGTCAATGTTTGGTAATGGGTTAACATATACAAATAGCGGGTTCGTTCTCTTATCATTATATACTAGAGGAAAGAAGAAACGCAACAACTATTTTTAGCTCACCTGAGCACAGGGTGCTCAAGTGAGCTATTGTGATCACCTTTTGTCCGGCGTCCGTCCGTCGTCCGTCGTCCGTCAACAATTTCTTTAAATGACATCTCCTCCTAAACTACTGGGCCAATTTCAACCAAACTTGGCAGGAATGTTCCTTAGGTGACCCTCTTTCAGAATTGCTAAAAGAATTGAAATCCATAAAAAACTCTGGTTGCCATAATGGCACGAGAAAAGGAGAAATTTGACTGAATCTCAATACTATCTTTGAAAGACATCTCCTCCTAAACCACCTGGCCAATTTCAACCAAACTTGGCAGGAATGTTCATTAGGTGACCCCCTTTCAGAACTGCTAAAAGAATTGAAATCCATTAAAAACTCTGGTTGCCATGGCACTATAAAAGGAGAAATTTGACTGAATCTCAATACTATCTTTGAAAGACATCTCCTCCTAAACCAAACTTGGCAGGAATGTTTCTTAGATGACCCCCTTTCAGAATGCCTAAAAGAATTGAAATCCATAAAAAACGTGTTGCTATGGCAACAGAAAAGGAGAAATTTGACTGAATCTCAATGCTATCTTTGAACGACATCTTCTCCTAAAATACCAGGCCAATTTCAACCAAACTTGGCAAAAATATTCCTTAGGAGGTCCTCTTTCAGAATTGCAAAAAGAATTGAAATTGACTAAAAACTCTGGTTGTCATGGCACCAGAAAAGGAGAAATTTGACTAATTCTCAATAATTTCTTTGAACAACATCTCCTCTTAAACTACTCGGCCAATTTCAAACAAACTTGGCAGAAATATTTCTTAGGAGGTTCCTTTTAAAAATTGCTAAAAGAATTGAAATCCTTTAAAAGCTGTGGTAGCCATGGCAACAGAAAAGGAGATTTTCCACCAAATCTCAATGACATCGTTGAATGATATCTCCTCCTAAACTAACAGGATAATTTCCACCAAACTAGGCAGAAATATTCCTTAGGAGGTCACATTTAAAAAATTGCTAACAGAATTGAAATTAATAAAAAAAAACCCAACTCTGGTTGCCATGGCAACAGACAAAGAGAAATTACACGAAATCTGTCAGAAGCAATTTCTCAATAACTGCAGAGCCAAATTGATATTGCTAAGTGGTACTTTTCTTTGCTTTTCAAAACCTTGTTACAGAAAAAGGGACTTCTTGTTAAAATCTGCTTATCAGGGGCATAGCATCAACATTTATGCACGGATTTAAAAAATGTATGGGTAAATGTGTTCTTTATCATGAGTAGATTTTCTATTTGAAATATATATTTAGGTCAGTTCAAGGTCATAGATCTAGGTCAATTTGTTAATTTCTGTTTGTCAGTCTGTATGTTTTATTTTAATTCCATCTGTCCAAAGCAATTTCTCCATAACCACATAGCCGAATTAGATGAAACTTCATATTTGAGTTACATATGATATTGCACTAAGGTAGTTTTCTGGGTTTTCTATGGTTTGAAATCGCATAGCAGCGTTCATATGATCTTTGACCCTTTATTACCTGTAAGAAATCTGATCTGTTATAAAACCCCATCTCAGGTGAGCGACCTAGGGCCAACGGCCCTCTTGTTTGTTATTTCTCTTAATTCCTTTACCACGGTGGGGATTGTGCATGATGGGATGGATAACAACTACCGACAATAGGGAACGATTTTATCAAGTAAACCGTGACGTAATTTCGGACAAATAAATAGTATTTTGTTGGTGTTGTTATAAAATCTCGTAACTGCGGCTTGAATCAAACCGTAGTTACGAGATGTTATAACAACACCGACGGTTTATCAAAACATAACGGTAAACTCAGTCTATTTTTGCACAAAATTTGATGCCAACTCGCCTCGCTTCAGGTAAGACATTTTGCAATAACTCTGTTATTTCTGTATCAATTTTCAAGCGGTTTGCTGCATGTACCCCGCCTTATCGAGCTCTTTCATCGGATGTATGACATATTAGATAACTCATGATACTTTTTCTGAAATATTGTCCCAACCGACCAGAAAGCGAAATGGTAACGACTACGGCCAAATTAACCACGCTTCAGGTAAGAATTTGTGCAATAACTTTCTTATTTCCGCGTCAATTTTCATGCGGTTTGTTGCATGTACTCCGTCTTACTGAGCCCTTTTCTCAAATGTATTATTTATCTGGAACTTCCCTGTACTTTTCTCAAAAACTGATCCCAACCGACTAGAAAAATGACCTGGATTTTTTGTCGTTTTTCTGGTCGGTTGGGATCAATTTTTGGACAAAGTACAAAGATTCTACAAACAAGTCATATATCCGAGGAAAGAGCTCACTAATGCGGGGTATATGCAACAAACCGCTTGAAAATTGGAGCAGAAATAAGAAAATTATTGCACAATTTCTTACCTGAAGCGAGGCAAATTTTGTCCGTATACTCCATATTCGTTATCCATCCCATCATGCACAATCCCCACCGTGTTTACGTTATTGAGTCAAAGTTGCTACCGATTATTATATGGAACTTTATCATGATATTGATCTTTGTGTTTAAGTTAGAACATGTCTTACGCGGGATATAACGTCAAAATAGGCGTTTACACGTTTCTCACACGCAAACCTTTAAATATCCAAACTTTCCATAAAACTCGTTTTATTAGTGCAGATGCACGTCGACTCGACAAAAGGCAATAATTTTAGTTTGGATTTTATCCCTCATATCATTTTGCGACTCATTCAAAGACTCCGTCCGGTAGCAATTGCGATGTTTACGAATGGAACATCTCAAACCGCAATTGCTGCTGACTTTGGTGTGCATCGGTTGACAAAATATTGCTTGAGATAACGTCTTAGAACGAACGGAACAGCTGACAGTCGCCGGAAAAGCGGTCGTCACTGTCTAACGTCACGACGTTAGGACCATAGCGTTAGCTCATTTTACCTACGGAAACGAATTCTCTTATCGAGAAAAACTGTTGATGCTATTCATGGACAGTACAGCAATCAAATTTCAGCCAGGAATCGTGAACGTCAGTTTGGATTGCGTGCAAGAACGCATTTAACGTTGACGCCAAACCGCTCACATTTAAACGCGTATTGATGGCACATAGAACCTGAACCCGTGATGCAATTTTGACACTAGGAAGTCAAATGATGAAGTTTTACTATGCATTGAAAAAAGTACTCGAATGGGGGTGATTTTGAGAAAAACAAAACGTATGTTCAAATTAATTTGTTGTTGCGTTTCTTTTTTACTTTAGTATACAATTTTGACTGAATTTCTGCATGAAATTGAAATAACAAGGCTTAAGAGCGGGTTCGCTTGAACGCCTCATACTAACCCCCCCCGACCCCTCTGGATCCGCCACTGGTTAATTGGTTAATATCTAATCCTGATTGAGGGAAGATGATTGAAGCAGCCTACTGCACGTCGTGTAGCGTACCGTGGTGGTCCATCAGCATCATAACAGGCAATCACCCATTGCACGCCTTACGGTTTGTCTGACTAGAAACGTCATTGTTCTCTCATGGCTTCTTTATACAAGAGTTTTGCGACTTACGTGGACTTCGACTGTGGACATCGGACATGGAGTTTTTAGCTCCACTGGCCTTTCAGGCCAGCGAGCTATTGTCATGGCGCTGTGTCCGTCGTGCGTGCGTGCGTGCGTGCGTGCGTGCGTGCGTCCGGTCGTCAACTTTTTTCTTTAAAAATCTTCTTCTCATAAAGTACTGGATGGATTTCAACCAAACTTCACAGGAATGATTCTTAGGTGACCCTCTTTCAGATTCCTTCAAATAGTTCTGATTGAACCAGAAAGTTTGGAGTTATCTGCCCTTGCATGTCAAAAATGACATTTTTACCGTAACAACTTGGAAAATTGACAAATGATGACAAAACTTGTGCAGAATGTTGGTGGCTGTTAGATCTTGATTGTGTGTATATTTCAGCTTTATCAGAATTTTACTTCCTGAGTTATGTGCTCATTTATAGGGATAATGATATGAAGCTAATGCTAAAAATGAGTAAAGTGTGAAATGGGTGAAAGGGTTACAGGTTTATGGTTAGTGAGAGTTACTGATTGCAGTATATAATTATCTCTTAGACAGGGCTTCAGATAAGTGGGGCTAGACATTATAACTTCATTATTTCAATTCCAAATTCTATGTTGTGGGTACTCATTTGAATCATCTCGACGAGACGA
Organism: Fragum sueziense; assembly: GCA_963680895.1. Lineage (NCBI taxonomy): Eukaryota > Metazoa > Mollusca > Bivalvia > Cardiida > Cardiidae > Fragum > Fragum sueziense. Next base: position 19,283 of record CAVMGG010000122.1, read on the forward strand.
TACAAATGAGTACCCACAACATAGAGTTTGATGAACAATAACAGAATTGTAATTTGCATTTTGAAAAGTCATCACTCCCTCTTATCTGGAGCTCTGCTTAGAGGTTATTAAGGGGTGTATTTGGAAGTGCAGAATGGAATTTCACCCTTTCCCAAATGGCAAAACAAATTTTATTAGTAATATGGTATATTTAGGAAGATCTACAGTTCATAAGTAAATTTAGATCTATTTGGCACAAGGAAGATTTTCATTACTAGTATCGCCATAGAAGTTGAAAACAGCATAAAACCCCAATAAAACCAAATCATTAATAGTATCATCCTAAACTGGAATTATCTCCCATTTCATTTAACCCTTTCCGAAATGGCAATTATCTGGTTAGAAATGTAGGATATTAAGGAGTAATTGATAAACAAATTTAGATCTGTTTGGAAGAAGGAAAATATTCATTGCTGATATGGACCTAAGCTGGAATTTCCTTCAACCCTTTCCCAAGTAGCAAACATTTAGTTTTACATTCTTCTTGCTCTAAGAACCACAGGTATTGAACATTCTAATCAAAATTTGGATTAAATATTAAATGAAGCTCAGGCCTGTGGAGCGACTCAAGACCTTCAGGTCTTTCTAGTTATTGGGGGCCGTCTCAGTATTTTCATATAACGGTACAATGCACTGGTTACGGTTTTAATGCCAAACACAGCAAATGCCAGTTTAATGCATATTTTATTACCTATTTCGACCGAATCTACACCTAGCTTTCAAAACATATAAGATATTTTGTACTTGATAGGTATGTTACATTTTAGCGTCCGTGGAGCTAATGTCTAGTGTCGGCGTCGGCGTGGCGACTTCACTTGAAAAACTTTAACATCGTCTATATCTCAGGCACTATTATAGATACAGCCGTGATATTTCACATATGGGTAAATATATTTCATTTGAGACTATGACTCTTGACCTTGTGACCTTGACCTAAGAGTTTGACCTACTTTTAATAAACTTTAAACTTGTCTATATATTGGGTACTATTAGAGTTTGAGTTTATTGGGGTTTTACGCCGTTTTCAACTACCAGGGTCATATCGCGGCGGCTGGAGCACCTACCCATGGATTCCTGTTGTTTCTCAAACCAGTACTACCACAACACCCTTACAGAGCCTCCAGCTGCTCGCCCACTTAGGTTAACGATTTCAAACCCATTGGTGGGAGACAATTTTGTCAGAAAGGGTATTAGCCGCGGCCGGGTGTCGAACCCGGGACCTCTCGAATGAGGGTCAGATGCGCTACCAACTGCGCTAAGGCCGCGGCCTGGGTACTATTAGAGTATTTCATACATGAAATTATGTACCTCCTGCCAAGATCTTTCATTTGGGACCTAGACCTTTGACCTGTTGACATTGACCTTGGAGTTAAACTATTTCTTGACAAGCTGACGTATAGACGAGCTACGTTGTCCGCGGACTACTCTTGTTTGTTTTTTGTTTCACTCATTAGACATTTTCTGGACATTCTGTTTCGAATGGCGTCTTCGAGGAATTGGTTCGTCTCCACTGTCCCTGGGCATTGCAGAAGCAGCTTGATCAGGGTAATCACGGAATGTCCGATGACAAATTACCCTGGTTTTGCCGCACTCCTTCAAAGGACGTATGGCTTATTCTTCGGATGAGTAGTAGTCGGACTAGTAACCGGTCAGCATTAAAAATAATCTTCATATTTTTGGTCGTTTTTCTTTTCGTTTGCAGAACGGTACCTACAAGGGATATCTTTTACAGACAAAGTGAAGATTTTCGTGCAATGTTTTTATCATGTTTACAAAATAACATCGCTAATTAAGTAATCTTCATTTACGAAAGGGGTTTCTTCTTGGCCATAAGAAGTTACCAAATGGACTTACATGTCTACCATTAAATAAACGAATTACTCATCAGTTCGGACAGTTCCCATGTGAAAATCTCGTATCAGAAAATGTTGATAATATTCGGAGTTTTCAACTTGCACTGGGTGCTCGTGCAGAATACATTGATAGTTAAAAACTAGTAGCGTCAGCAATAAAACGTACTTTCGTAAACATGAAATTTCTGATAAGGTTGCGATCTTTAAGGGGCCCATACACGATCAATAATATTGACAATATTATTGTCAATATTTTGTATTGACAATAATATTGACCGTGAATGGGCAATATTGAAGGATTGTCAATACTATTGACGAATATCTGCGATCGCTGAAATATTTTCTTCAATATTTTTATTGACGTTATGTAACCCATGGTTGATTGTTCTCTAAATCAATATTGTCAATAATATTGATCGTGTATGGGTGGCTAGAGAAATATTGTCAATGTTATGCTTCAATAATATTGTCAATGATATTGATCGTGTATGGGCCGCTTTAGACGTAAATGGTTGTTGTTCCGTCTTTAGAGAACCGTAATAGAGATTCTATCTGAAATACGTTACCAAAAGTGTGCCGGGCATTGTGGTACCAAATTGCACCCCAAAATTACAAAAAATATTCAATAAATCTGCTAATATGTTACCTGTATAAACGTTTTAAGCAGAGAAGACGGGTAAATCGCTGTGAATATTCTAGAATTGATGAGGATTAACGTTTTATCAAGTTTATTTTTATTAATTCTTTTTGGTTTTCTTTTTTTTTTCTTCTTTTTTTTTTATAAATCCACCAAGTTCAACAAATTCCTGGCCCTTTTGCTTCCAACCAAATTCAAATCGGGTGCATGTTAACAAATTTATTGAATATTTTCTTCAATTGTTGTTGTTGTTCCAACTGCTGCTGTTGTTAAGTGATTCCCTAATGTTTCTGTATTGTAGAAAAAGAAAAATTAGGCTGCCGATGTAAGATCAACGACATTGTGCAATGAACCTATATGTCAATTTACGCAAACTGTATTTGTTTGCAACTTTCAACAAAATAACTTTCAACTTAATTGAGTGCACTTTGTAAAAGGTACAAATCAAACCAATTGAATAATTCTAAAAAACAAAAAACACAAGATTATTCACTTTCAATTGTGACCGGTACATTTTACATGTACCGTTATGTAAAATAGCTGAGACGGCCCCCGATAAAAAGTCCACGTCCGATGTCCATTGTCGAAGTCCACGTAAGACGCAAAACTCTTATAAGGCCATCATATAGAAACTTCAGTCTAGGCGCAGCATGGATTCTGTTCAACTGCACAAATGCATTGCCTTATATGGAATTATTTTGATCTCTTGAAAGTCAAAAACTATCAATACTTTCCCTAGTAAAGTCTGGTTTCGGCGTCTCTATCATACAAAAGGCTTAGGAAAACATAGAGGCAAAAGAAGACAATGCTGATAATCAGCTTTTTCTCCTCTTGTCCCAATATTTTCTTTAGTGTTCGAGACAGTTCGACCTACTTTTGAGATTTACGAATTAACTTACGAAATGGAATACGAATACGAAACCGAGTTAAATTGTAGGGGGGAGGGAGCATCTCAGCATACGTGATGATGGTTCCCCTCTTTCTGTGTTGAGTGAACGTGTCTAAATTCGGAGGTGGTGGGTTCAAATCCTACGTTGTCTTTTCTCTCTTTTTTTTCTTTTTATGTACCGGTATTCCCTTTTAATAATAGATAACATTGAAATATATGTGATGAAATACACTTCAAAGGCAAAAAAATGTTTAATTTTGCATATCACATTTATTATTTCATCGAAAGAAACGAAATTTGGGCAGCCAATAATTGGATCATATACAAACTGCAGATGGCATCTGAACAGAAATAAATCTCATTCACAGAAGAAGAGCTAAACTTCACGTCACAGAAGGGTGTATTTTAAAACAAATTAAAATCAGAAGAGGGATATCCACCTCTTGTGTCAATTACGAAAACACGACGAGTTGTGCCTTTCATAATGTTTGATCCTGCCCTAAACCATGGCCGACCATTGACGGAAAAGTGTCGACTTCGATAACGCCAGGGTAGAGCTCTGACCGATTCGAGTCCGTCCTTTGATTTTTTAAGGTGTGAAGCGTGATTCGTCGCTGAACAAATCCGTTTACTGGCGGGTTCAGCCATCCTCGATGTACTTGACACATTTATATCCGAAGATCTGATTATGTCTGTGTCTAGTATATGACCGACTCTAATCTCCGCTGCCGAAGTCTGGACACTGATTGGACAGTAATATTTCCCGATTGTTACGGTTGCCATTTGTGTTGCTGAAAATGATCCGTTCCGTCAGAGGTGAGAGGTTCCTGAGCCTGAGTAGTTGCCCAGCTATGGATGCGTCGAAAAAAAAGCCAATCGCTCTGAAAAAGGGAATAACTCGTGCATGCCTTACGGAAAAGGGCAAGTTTTGATATAGATTAATTCAAATTTGTTGCTGGTAAAAAAGTCGTTTTAGAATCGATACTTGGCAGATTTTTTGTCTTACATTGTGTAATATATGCATGGTTGACAAACCGCACTAAAATTACGGACTACGGCAGCAAATAACGCCATAGCTTTGGCCGTTTCAAAGGCCAATCCTCTGGCTTGAATACCAAATTTAGGCAGAAAATGTCTAAAATATTCATCTTGTCTAATATCTTACCGAGTATACATTTTGTAAACTTGTTGGTAACGCCGATCACTATCGGTAGTAGGCAATGAGTTCGAACTGCAGTTGCGGCATCAAATTAATGGATGTGTTCAACACCGACTCCGGAGATCAGTGAAGCACGACAAAATAAACAAGTTAATGTCATATTGATTTAGGCGTGCACAGGATTTTTTTTAGAAGAATAAAATTGAAAAGTAGTCGAATGTACAAAAACATTCACAAAAAAAAAGTTTGTGTTGGAAATGTGGGTCAATATAAAAAAAAATCACAGTGCATTAAATTTACACTTTTTTATGCTCCCCGAAGGGAGAGCATATAGTCGCCGCTTTGTCTGTCCGTCCGTCCGTCCGTCCTGTCCGTCCGTCATTCCGTCCGTCCGTCCGTCCGTCCGAAGTGATTTCTCCATAACCCTTAGGCCAAATCAAATGAAACTTACCATGTGAACTCCCTATGACATAATGCCGATGTACTTTTCCCGGTTTTTGGATTTGAGGCCTCGTCATGGGAAAAGGGGACTTAAGGTAAAATATAGTTTTTCTCTAATTTCTCCTAGTCTAATGGTCAGAATTTGATGAAATTTCATATTTGAGTAGTAAATCAGATGCCCTTGACAATAAACTATGTGAAATTTGGTTATAAGAATTATGTCATGCAAAAAGGGGGCTTAACATTTGCTAGCTTTATGTTAGCTCTGCATGGCATACATTTATTGTGACAATGCCTTATTCGGGGAGCGCATATAGTCGCCGCTTTGTCTGTCCGTCCGTCCGTCCGTCCTGTCCGTCCGTCATTCCGTCCGTCCGTCCGTCCGTCCGTCCGAAGTGATTTCTCCATAACCCTTGGGCCAAATCAAATGAAACTTACCATGTGAACTCCCTATGACATAATGCCGATGTACTTTTCCCGGTTTTTGGATTTGAGGCCTCGTCATGGGAAAAGGGGACTTAAGGTAAAATATAGTTTTTCTCTAATTTCTCCTAGTCTAATGGTCAGAATTTGATGAAATTTCATATTTGAGTAGTAAATCAGATGCCCTTGACAATAAACTATGTGAAATTTGGTTATAAGAATTATGTCATGCAAAAAGGGGGCTTAACATTTGCTAGCTTTATGTTAGCTCTGCATGGCATACATTTATTGTGACAATGCCTTATTCGGGGAGCATTGTCCGTCTCTGACGGCTCTTGTACAAAATAACATTGAGAGAGAAGAAGTATTTGCTTACAACCAACATTTTCTCCTCTCTGCTAAATATTTACTTGGCTGTTTAATGCAATATTCGGCCTTTGGCAAGAACTTTACGTTTTGTGCAACACCTTTTGACTCGGACTTCCCTAAAACTGTCGCCAATCGGACATTTGCACCCCCACTGTGCTTTGTTACTGAGAAAGTGCTATGTGATCAAAAGCAATATGGCTTCTTCTTGGGACAATTATAACAACGTTCTAAAGTTTCATGGACCTAGGTCTAACGATTCTTGAGTTAAGGACACGGAAATAAAAGAGGGTCTACAGATCAATATCGTCGCTTTTCTGCGAAAACCTCGTATCCGCAGCTTTAAACAAGCTGCAGATACGGGATTCTCGAAGAAAAGCAGCGATATACCACTCTCTGCTTCGTATGTGTGTGTGCGTGTGCGGGGGGAAATAATTATTCCACCTGGTAGCTATGTAACTCTCTTTATTGTAAACTGGCACGATTTAAAAACGCAAAAAACATTTTTATTCACCATTCTTTTCCTGCAGCCTCGATCGGCACCATAATTTGGGGACATGCATAAGACAATGTATACCCCTCACAACCCAGCGATTTTATAGTGTCTTCTGTAAACTAACCGGGCATCTAAACCTCCCATCACAAAATGCTCTAGTGCCTGGTACATTCAGACCACGTGCAAACCACTAAGTTTTTATGTGTACAAACTGCCTAATTGATTTACTCATTGAAAACACACGACAACTATGGATAATTTTCGTATGCATTTAATTTTTGGGACTATTTTGACATACAGGAACTAAGTTCTTGGGCTTTTGACCGGCAGTGTTTCGCAAACGTAGGTAGCTAGACGTTTTAATGTAGCCGAGGTAGTGTTTTCAAGGTTACTGAGACGTGTAAACGACCAGAGAACAAATGCAGACCACCCACGTCCTGGTCAGCCGCGTGTAACAACTGTACGTCAAGACAATTATATACGTCAAAGTCACTTACGCAACAGATTTATGACGGCTCAGTCTACAGCAAATGCTATGGTTGGTAATTGAGGGTGGTCGATACATCGTAAAACGGTGATAAATCGCCTGCGAGAACCCGGGATTCGCTATCGTCGTCCTGCTTGGTGCCAGACTCTCACTCGACGTCATCGCATTTGGGCATTAACGGACGTCCATTCAGACAATATGAAAAACTGGATTTTCCATAGAATTACATAGAGGCAAATATGAGTGACCTGCCACCATATTCCAAGTGTCCTGATACATCCCCCCTGATTTCATTTCCATTTCGTATTCCATTTCGTACTAATCCGTAAATCTCTTTTAGGACCAATAAAACTGCAGTATATTTAAGAAAAATTGCTGCTATATTTCGCATTTATAATACGTTCAAAGTTAAACGAGAAAATTTTTGGTTGTTTTGATAAACCATTTCAACGGTAATCATTCTCGTTTAATAGTATAAGTAGTGTGGTCACAGTCTCGTTTTAAAAATACTGCCTCTATCTGATTCTATGTAAAAACGAGTAATTTACAAACAGCATTTTCAGCCTAAATAAGACATTAAATTGCCAAAAAGTGTGTAAAAACTTAAAGCTAAATAGTTATATCTTATTATGATAAAATACTTTTACCTTATACACGTTCTTTTCGTGTTAAATCTCTATTTGAAAAAGTGGGTCAACTCTGCATTTCTTTGTTTGAACTCGGTCGTTACCTTAGAAGAACGTGTGGGTATGTGTGATAAAATTGCTTTGGCACTGCCATTTCTTAACGGATTTTCATAAATCTTATATCAAATTAAAGAGGAAAAATGTATCTATTCATCTGTGTATGTTAATACGATGAACTGATGAATTATGAGTCGATGATTAGGTATTCAAAATAGGTCATTTTACTCGGCTTCAAATGGCAAGAACTATGCGGCAGAAAAGCCTAGAAAAGCCTATATATGTTCTTCAACATCCTATCTATTCAACTAATAAAACATCTTGTGCTTTTAGCTTAGCGCATTCAAGCGCAAAGGCTTTAACAATGGTAAGTGTTTTTTTAATTCCCCGTGATTTATCGATAATTTCTGTCTAAACTCCAATCATCCTAAATTTGTTCATAAATGTTGACGACAGTGACTCAAAGAACATTCTTGCAAAGTTTGGTTGAAATTGGCCGAATGGTTCATTTGTTAAGAATGATATCATGATTTCTCTAAGTTCGATAAGCCTTGCCCTGCCACGCCCATATTTTTTGACGAATCAAAAAATCGCGAAGATTCTTTAAATAGGGTCATCCAAGGAACATTCCTGTAAAGTTTTGTCAAAATAGGCCCAATGGTTAAGGAGTAGGAGGTGTTTCAAGGATTTATGGGCGAACAGACGGACGGACGGACGGTGAGTGACCACAATAGCTCATCTTGAGCACTTCGTGCTCAGTCCAAAGGGATTTACAAAATCGGCGTTTCTCATGGGCTTCCTAAACATCCATTTAACCCTTTCCCAAACAGTAAAACTTTATGATCATCCAACTCGAAAGCTGTGACAGGCGACAGAATGAGTGTAAAAGAAAATAAGATTCTTTCGCCTCAATCTTTTCACCTTCAATAAAATCTGTTCAGAACGTCAAAACCAAGTCTAACCAGGTCTTGTTCGGGAAAGGAAGAGGCAGCCAAAAATTAGATTGAATTTAGAGGTTGCAAAATGGATATGTTCAAATGTATGGTGCTCTTTTGGGTCAATGTTTTGAAAGCATATTTCTTCACGAACCAGAGATATAATGTTAATAATCGATCACTTGAAAGTTTGAATTATTTTTGTTTGTTTGAAATTCCTATTTTATATGGCGTAAAATCTTGTTTTTATCGGACGCAATGACACGGAAATGATATGCGCACAACGAAGCGTAGAAAATATTTACGCAAAGGGAGAAAATGTTGGTTATCAGCAGGTTCTTCTTATGTCTCAATGTTTTCCAAAACCTTTTCATATATGATCGTGGAAATCATGTCTTGTTCGGGGAAGGGTTGAAATAATGTAACAAATATTTATATAATTGTTGTTGGGTAGAAATTGAAGAACTAAATTGTTTGGTAGAATAATTTCATCCTTTGTAAAACTTCAAAGGGGTGTAACTATTTTATTAAATGTCCGATTTTAAAAACGTAAGCAGTTTTAAGTTCCTCTCATTCAGACCTTGAAAATGATATATGATTTGTTGAAGTTCTTTGAAAAATAAACAATAGCGTAATTCGGCAGAATTATCTCCCCTTTGTAAAAATCTGAATAAGCATTATTCCATAACGCAATGTCCGATTTTCACAATTCAGCCAGTATTGTGTTTCTCTCAATATTCTCTGTAAGCTGGTATATATTTTGTAAATGCTGGAATACCTTTGGAAAAAAGTGTGACCACCCTAGTATAAGATAGAGGCTGTATAGTAGTGTCTACGCGAAATAAACATTCGTATGCGCGCAACGCATTGAATGTTTATATCGCATAGAATCTACTATGCAGACTTTATCTAACTTAGTGTTCGCTAGCGGTTCATTGGAGACGAGGGCGTGGCTATGTATAGACGTCACATAAACTAGCCGACAGTCTCTATTTCGTTTAAATGCGAAATATAGCAGCAATTATTTTAAATAATACTGCAATTTCATTGGTCAGATAAAGTCTGCATAGTAGATTTTACGCGATATAAACATTCAATGCGCTGCGCGCATTTGAATGTTTATTTCGCGTAGAATCTACTATACAGCCTCTATCTTATAATAGATGCTACATCGAACATGAATCATATCTTTATCAACATCCATTTTGTCATCTGCATCAGTTTTCAAAGTGGGCTACTCTAAATATTTTTATTGGCTATTTGGGAATAAGCCATATGACTTGTCATCCGACTTGTCATCCGTAAAAAACGTCACCAAATTTCGTAGATCTGTCTTCGGTTAATTGGCGGCATGTGTATTCTTATATTTGTCACTAGTTTCACTTTAAAAGTCACTGGCATTTATGCAATAGTCTACAAAACATGCTCATATTTGGCAAATAGCTTTAACATATTGGCCAATAAGAACTGTATTTTCTCTGCCAAACAAAATCTGAAGAGAATTCTTTCGAATACTTATGGTAAAAAATCCAGGTTATGAGCAAATACGCGTAGGCTACTTGCACAAAATGTTGCGAGAATCGAAATTTCAGAAAGAAACGATCTGATCTATCTCCGTCTTATCCAATTTTTTGAAAGATGTTGCAGACGACAAAATTGATGTTATAAAGAATATATAATGTGTGAAAAACGCAGTAAACAAAATATCAAGGAGAAAAGGCCAATGAACAGCTTCCACTTCCTTTGTTTCGATGTTTTCCATTTTAGCATTTTCTGTTAGGCACGTCAAAATTATCCATTGCTTGTGAAATGTTTAAACCCTAAGGTCGGAAACTTTTCTTCACTAAAATGTCTGTAATTTTGTACCAGACACTTAGGCCTAATTGTTTTCTGTTGACGTAAAGGCCCAATATAGGGCCTATGTACAATATTTGAAAAATCGGTTTTAAACCATTCCAGAATCAATAATTTGCAGACGACAAAATGGATGTAGATAGGCCAGCTAAGATAACGTAGCCACAAACTTGATGATGGGTATTTGTTTGTGGCTACGAGTCCGTACTCTTGCTTCTTTGGAGCAAGGCAAACAAGTGGAAAATACATTTTCTTGCCTAAATTTTTGAATACCTACATATTTAATCAGAAGTAAATCCCATAAAAACATATTCCATGTCACAAATTTGGTAAAAAAAGTATCAACAAGAATTGTTTTGATGTTTTTCTTCCAATGGAAATTTCAAGTCTCAGTAGAATAAAATGGATGGGTGGTCTGCTTCAAAATTTAAATTAAACTTTATTTGAATGTGATTTCAACATAAAACTAGGATTGACAGGAAAAATGGTTAACCTGTTATCGGGTAACATTCTTACTAAAATCAACAGCTTTATTTTTATTTTGAAATTTGACTATGCTAAACTTGCTGGAATGATTCATTCCAGCATCTGCTCTATTGCAACAAATAGGAAGGAATTGTAACCGAAACACAGACCAAAGTTAAAAAAGGTTTCGGTTACATTATTGCAACTAGTAGATAGGCCTACAGATGAGATTTGTGTAAAATATAGGTTAGAAAGTAATTCTCTCTATTGGGACAAAAGGAGGAAATAAGCATACTGGTTATCCGCACAAATATTCGTCTTTTGTCTCGATGTTTTCTTCAAGATCTGCCTCTTAGGAGCGCCAAAAAAGCGTCATTGTTCTGAATCATAATGTGTTCATAATTTCATTTCATCAATTTAAAGGTCGCTACGAACATAACCCATTCTCACACTTTGACGCATTTTTGACGCCCCCAAGATAAAGGCTTTGGAAAACAGCATGTAAACTGACAAGCAATTTTCTCATTTCCCACAATGTTTTCTATCCTAAGACAACAGACTTGAAATGGTCGTCTGCAAGATTTTTGAATAGGCCTATGGACCTGCCTTAGACACAGAAAGGCTAAAGATGTTATCATATGTCTCTGTTTAGATCTAGGAAAAATGTAAGAAAATATTTCAAAACTTAAAGACTTGTTCTTCGGACCAATAATATTTTGTCTTGGCATTGTGATTCCACAGCCTAACTTGGAGTATCAGTAGGCCCACTTAGCCTAAAATTTCAGGCTGTTAAGTATTCAAAGTACTTTGATTTTATCCCGCCAAACTGTCATTGAGCTGTCAAATAAAATTATGGAATCGAGTGAAAGCATAGGTAAAATAACTTATTAAAAATGTTTATTTGGATTCTGCCTCGTTTAATTCTCGCCAGAATAGTATCAACAATGTATAGAATACGACTACATGCCCTGTCAGTCTTACTAAGTCAGGGCTAGAAGTCAAAGGAAGAGTAACCGTGCGTTACATTTGATCCGGATAGAACATGGTTTGTTTATGTAGTATGCTATTCATCAATAAAGAAAATAGTATTGCATGACTGATTAAAGTCTTTTAAACTCCTTCAAAAGAAAACATTATTTTGACGGCCATTGGAGAGAATCCCCAGAGAAGGATGTAGTCTAAAAATTAATGGTAATGATACATGTAGGCCTACACGTAAAAGTTACCAACATCGTGTCCTTTTCCACCAATGTTTATAACCCTTTCCAATATAACAACTCTTTGATAAACCCACAATATAAAGGCTTTGGAAAATAGTGCAGAAATGGGAAACATTGCTTGTTACAATAATTTTCTTCATTTCCCACAATGTTTTCTACCCTGAAAGATTAACCTGTGCCTAAGGCCAGTCAGATCAGGATCCCTGCTGCTATCACATGTAGAATACGTTTACAAATCTAACGCATGCGCAGGACGTCAAATCCAACAGACGTAAAGAAAACTAATTGCAGAAAAACGAAACAAGAACACAAAACACACTCTATGTAACCAGATAAAGAGAACAACGATCTACAACTTACCATTCATCATTTTACACCTTTGAAAGCTGGAACTCGGAGAAACGGTATTCTTTTCGACAGCGATCTGAGTCACATGGACGCTCACATAACCAAGACAAGCGCTCAGTGATCAAGGAAAAGCCTTCCAGTCTAAAAACTTTCCAGTCTATCCATGCGTTTATTAACGAGGAAAAGGCAAGCGTCGTTGAGATTGTAAACATGATCACAATAACAAAAACATTACATATTCTACTTCTGCTCGTTCTACAGCCTGCGACAAAAGAAGAAAACGGTCAAAATACACATGTGCCAGCGCAAAACAGGTATCTGTCTACTTTCGTGTACGACTGTGCCAGTGAGAAACTTGATAATGGGAATAGAATCGACACTAACTGTCTTTCACTTTTAAACAACAACCAAATACCCATCTCATCCCAGATTTTTTATCATTTAACTTTTACCAGACGTGTTTATTCTACACCGATCAGAACTTTACCATGTGTTAAATTATATCTTCTCATACTCTCGGGAGACATAGCGCTGAACCCAGGGCCAACGAAATTTCCTTGTGGCGGATGTACTAAACCGGTGGCAAAGACACACAGGGCTATATATTGCGATGCATGTTACACCTGGTTGCACATCAAGTGCGCGAACATTACTCCTACAATCTACAATGAGTTATCTCAGAGTGATGATGCATGGACCTGTCATGAATGTTCGAAATTCCATTTTAGTGAAAGCTTCTTTGAAAACTCTGAAACAACTGCTGTAAATGAAAATATTAATGTAACACAAAACTTTATTGATTCATGTCACTCTTTTAATTGTTTCGATACTAAAGGAATGCATTTTATACATTTTAATATTCGATCTCTTTTACCTAAATTATCAGAGGTTAAGTTTTTTACTTCCAAATATAAGTTTGCTGTGATTGCTCTTTCAGAAACTTGGCTTGATAATACAGTGACTGACCAAGAAATCAAAATTGATGGCTATAACGTGATCAGGAAAGACCGCGACAGACAGGGCGGTGGGGTATGCTTATATATTCATGAAGACCTAGCTTTTTCTGAGAGAAGAGATCTTGAAAATGATAATATAGAAGCTGTCTGGGCTGATATACTTTTGCCTAAAACTAAACCTATTTTAATAGGGTCATGCTATCGTCCCCCCAAACAAAATGATTTTTTAACTCTTTTTGAAACCATTTTACCCAAAATTAGATCTGACACTGAGTGGTTTATCCTTGGTGATTTTAATATTTGTTTTCTGAATAAGAAATGTTCTTTGTATAAGAGTTTTTTACAAATACTCAGTATTTTCAATTTAACTCAAATCATTACAGAACCAACCAGGATTTCAGATAGCTCTACAAGCCTTCTTGATCATGTCATATGTAGTCATCCTGACAAAATTACCCAGTCTGGTACCCTACCTGTAGGGTTAAGTGATCATCTTCCTGTTTTTTGTAGTAGAAAAATTCAGAGAGGAGTTTTTAATAAACATAAAAACATTGTCATTAGGTCTTTGAAAAACTATAATGCTGATACTTTTATTCACAATCTAAAACTATGTGACTGGTCTAGTATGTTTACTGCCAAAACAGTGGAAGACTCTTGGATATCTTTTAAAGATAATTTTTTATCAGTTTTGAATGCTATAGCCCCTATAAAGCAAATCAGACTTAAGCAAAGGAGTGAACCCTGGTTAGACTCAAATATTTTAGAACAAATTAGCATTAGGGATGCATTTCTTTACAAATTTAAAAAATCCAAGGACAAAGATATGTACACTAAGTATTGTCAATACAGAAATTTAGTTCAAAGACTAGTGAAAAATGCAAAATCAGAATATTTTTCACATCAGCTAGAAGAAAATAAGCATAATTCTAAGAAATTGTGGTCACAGCTGAAAGATCTTGGATACAGTAACAAGTCAAAATCTTCTCCAAATGTTGTTTTGAACATTGACAATGAAAATTGTTTTGAAGCACATAAAATTGCTAGTCACTTTAATACATTTTTCACAACTGTAGCTTCTGTTCTAGTAAACAAATTACCAAACCCTTATAATTTTTTTAGTGCTGATTCTGAATCTTTTATTAATTTTTACAAAGACAGGAATCCAACTGGTATTAAGTTTAAACTTAAGACTGTAAGTGAAAATTTCATTTTCAAAGAACTCTGTAAATTAAATTGTTCTAAAAGTACAGGACTGGATGATATTCCTGCAAGATTTTTGAAAGATGCTGCTCCATTTTTAAAGATTCACATTACTTTTCTAATAAATAGCTCTATTACGTCTAACAGAGTTCCTAGTGAGCTGAAATGTGCTAAAGTCAAACCACTTTTCAAAAAGAATAATAGATCAGATGTATCTAACTACAGACCAGTCAGTATCTTGTCCATTGTGTCAAAAATATTAGAGAGAGCGGTATATACACAGTTAGAATCTTTTTGTATTAAAAATGGTCTTTTATATGAACTCCAAAGTGGTTTTAGATGTAATTATTCTACTGACTCTTGTCTTATACACCTTACTGACTACATAAAAAATCAATCCTCCAAAGGCCTGTATACTGGTATGATTATGTTAGATCTACAGAAGGCATTTGACACTGTAGACCATAACATTTTGTGTAATAAACTAAAGGTAATGGGAGTTGAGTCAGTGGAATGGTTCCAATCTTACCTATCGGAACGTAGTCAAGTAGTAAATGTTAATAACACAATGTCTGAGTCAATGAATATCACCTGTGGTGTACCCCAGGGAAGTATTTTAGGGCCTCTGCTTTTTCTATGTTATGTCAATGATATGAGTATTAGTATTAGTAAAAAATGTAAACTTATTTTATATGCAGATGATAGTGCTATACTGTTTTCTCACAAAGATCCACAGGTTATTAGTAAAGTTTTGGGCACTGAATTGGAAAACTGCAGTAAATGGTTGGTGGATAATAGACTTTCCCTTCATCTTGGCAAAACAGAATGTATACTTTTTAGCTCAAAGAGAAAGTTATCTAAAGTAAAGAACTTTAAAGTTGAATGTAATAACCATATTATTAATTCACAATCATCTGTCAAGTATCTTGGTTCTGTGTTAGATGATGATCTTTCAGGTACATCTATTGTTAATAGTATAGTAAAAAAGGTGAATGCTAGACTTAAATTTTTGTATAGACACAAAAATTGTTTAAACATGAATATGAAAAAACTTTTGTGTAATGCTCTTATTCAGTGTCAATTTGACTATGCTAGTTCTTCATGGTATAGTGGTATCACCAAACAATTGAAAAATAGATTGCAGGTTGCTCAAAATAAAGTTGTAAGGTTTATTCATGATCATGATTTTAGATACTCATTGAATGTAAAAGATTTTAGTAGTATTGGGTGGTTGAATGTTGAAAATAGGGTCAAACAGCTAAGGCTGAATCATGTTCATAAAATATATCATAAAACATGTCCATCTTATATGTTAGAAAATTTTAGCTTGGTCTCTAAGACACACTCTTACAACAGTAGAAATAGTAAATATAACTTTTATATCCAATCAGTTAACAGTTTTACAGCCAACACCTTTTATCACCAATCTATTAAGGACTGGAATAGTCTCCCAATAATGGTGAAAAATTCTACAAATAAAACTGATTTTAAAAAGAAAGTTAAGTCTTATCTCACTCAAAACATGAAAATTTGTGAAGAGTCAGAATATATCTTTTATTAATATTTATTGTCTTAATCCGTAACCTATGCTTGAAAGTTTGATTTTCGTGCAATAAGAATGTAACATATGTATATCTTCAATAATATATTTTAGACCTATGTCATAGTTACACTATATTGGTCTGTGTGGAAATTTTAATTCATAAAATTTTCATAAATTTTTCTTTAAAACTTAAAATATGGCTCACTCTGAGCCATACCACTACTATAGGACCCCATTGGAAACAAGTTGTAAAACTTTCATGGGTTATCCTGTGTGTATATATATACATTATTGTCTAGAAATCTAAAGTGTCAAACAAACCAATATTTTGAGACTATGATTGTTAATCTTTAAATCAAACATGAATTGTGTTATTTGTAAATCTGTCTGTGCTACCTATAGATCTCTACATACTTTACATCTGTGATACTTTGTTTTATGATCTCTTATATTTGTTTTAATGTATGACATGTATGTATATATTCACGAATAAATCAAATCAAATCAAAAAAATTGTTATATGTTCAAATAGACTACCAGAGAACATCATGGAACAGGATCTTGACCAGACTGCATTTGCATAGGCTGCTCTGGCTTCAAATGCCATAATGACCTTTTTCCTGCACTGACAGATCCAGAGGGGTTTGAGGGGTTCAAAGGACCCCCTTTCTTGCCCCTATTTTTACACTAGAACCCCTCTCATAGATGGGTCATAGATGTCCTGGACTGTCCACAGATCCTAGCTCATAATTATGTATCATAGAATATGTATTTTTTTCAGAATCTCACCCCTACCCACTCCACAGGGCCTGTGCTAAGGGTGATATTGTGCAAGCTCAACAGCTCATTTCTCAAGGATATTTTGTCAATGAGACGAATTTTGATTTGGTTCAGCCACTCCATGAGGCATGTTTTAATGGCCATGTTGAGATTGTGAGGTTGTTGATTGCTGCAGGAGCTCAAGTAAGTTTAACCCTTTCCCAAACGACAAAATTTTCGGGTGATCCACTTCAAAAACTGACACAAATGACAAATTGGATGGTATTTAAGGTAGAATTTGTGTAAAATGTGGCTTAGAAAATAATGAGACAAAAGGAGAAACTGCTGGTTACCAGCAGTTTCTTCTTTTGTCTCAATGTTTTCCCAAGCAGTTTCTATTGAAGACGTCAAAACCAGGTCTTGTTTGGGAACGGGTTAATCTGATTCTTCTCTGTTGTAAATACGCTCTTTGATATTTTGATTTTTTTGCTAAATAGCGAAAAATCAAAATATCAAAGAGCTTATTTACATCAGAGAAGACTCGGATTATTTTAAGTAAGTTGTGTTAGGGTAGTTTTTACCTGACAGTGCAAATGATGAGAAGGAGTAAGGCATTCTAGATTTGTATATTCCAAATCCAAACCCTATGTTGTTGGTACTCATTTGAATCCTTTTCCTTCTACATTTTCAAATCTGACTTTGAAATGATTGTAAAATCTGGGTATTCCTTTATAAAAGAATAATCAGAGTTACAGATAAGAGGGGGTAATGTCATTACAATTCCAAACTCTATGATGTGGGTACTCAATTGAATTGTCTCAATGAGGCAATTCTAATGAGTAGCCACAATAAAGGTTTATTAAATATTTTGAGATATTATGAATTTTGAAAACAGTTTACCCCTTCTTATTTTAAACCGTAAACAATTTTGTTCTTATATTAGGTTAACGGCTGTAATATAGATGGCGCTACCCCACTATGTGATGCATGTTCTAGTGGTAATGTTGAATGTGTACAAATATTACTGGAGTCAGGAGCCAATGTTAACCCACAACTACTGTTGTCATCTCCGCTACATGAGGCTGTACTTAGAGGTAAAATTAGAAACTTGCTTCACATCGGCTCTTTAATTAACCTTTGTCTACAGGTGAATGGTCGTAATATAGATGGCGCTACCCCACTATGTGATGCATGTTCTAGTGGTAATGTTGAGTGTGTACAAATATTACTGGAGTCAGGAGCCAATGTTAACCCACAACTTTTTTATCATCATCTAGGTGAATGGCCGTAATATAGATGGTGGTACCCCACTATGTGATGCATGTTCTAATGGTAATGTTGAATGTGTACAAATATTACTGGAGTCAGGAGCCAATTTAACCCACAATTACTTTTACTTGTTTATCAACTCTTTATCATCTTCTAGGTGAATGGTCGTAATATAGATGGTGCTACCCCACTATGTGATGCATGTTCCAGTGGTAATGTTGAATGTGTACAGATATTACTGGAGTCAGGAGCCAATGTTAACCCACAACTACTGTTGTCATCTCCGCTACATGAGGTTGTACTTAGAGGTAAAATTAGAAACTTGCTTCACATTGGCTCTTTAATTAACCTTTGTCTACAGGTGAATGGTCGTAATATAGATGGTGCTACCCCACTATGTGACGCATGTTCTAGTGGTAATGTTGAATGTGTACAGATATTACTGGAGTCAGGAGCCAATGTTAACCCACAACTACTTTTACTTGTTTATCAACTTTTTTATCATCATCTAGGTGAATGGTCGTAATATAGATGGCGCTACCCCACTATGTGATGCATGTTCTAGTAGTAATGTTGAATGTGTACAGATATTACTGGAGTCAGGAGCCAATGTTAACCCACAACTTTTTTATCATCATCTAGGTGAATGGCCGTAATATAGATGGCGCTACCCCACTATGTGATGCATGTTCTAGTGGTAATGTTGAGTGTGTACAAATATTACTGGAGTCAGGAGCCAATGTTAACCCACAACTTTTTTATCATCATCTAGGTGAATGGCCGTAATATAGATGGCGCTACCCCACTATGTGATGCATGTTCTAGTGGTAATGTTGAATGTGTACAGATATTACTGGAATCAGGAGCCAATGTTAACCCACAACTACTGTTGTCATCTCCGCTACATGAAGCTGTACTTAGAGGTAATATGAAACTTCCTTCATATCAACTCTTTAATTAACCAAAGTATATATTCTGGAAGAGTAGCAAATGCCTTTAATAGCGCTGTTTTTCTAAAAATAATGAATTCCACCTTTACTCCTTACTGGATGATAGAGTATAGATATGTTTAACCCATTCCCACAAATATAAAAAAAAAAATATGTCTTTTGACGCCATACAAGAAAAAGACTTTTGAAAACGTGGGAAATGAAGAAATCACTTGTTTCAAGCAATTTCTTCATTTCCCACAATGTTTTCTAAACAAAAACACCGAAAGAATTAAAATGCCATGCACTTGGTATTGTCTTCTTCAACACATTTCAAATTGAAAGATTCAAAATTTTGTTGTTTAGGAAAGAGTTAACTCATTCAAAACACAAAGATGCTTTTCTACACCACATTTTTTATATTTTCACAGATAAATGGCGCTGTGCCTTACAGCTGATCAATGCTGGTGCCCAACTTAACAAATCAGATTGTCATTTTGGTACCCCACTTCATGCATCTGTCTATAAGGGTAGCATTAACTGTGTCAAGGTGCTCCTGAAATCAGGTAAATGTTGTGTTGACTTTCACTAAATGAATTTTTTTAACATTTTAGTATGATTCATATTGTTTGACATAAAGGTAGGAATATTCAGAATCATTGAATGTCCCAACAGAAGTAAATTTGGAGAAAATGTTGTTTACCTTTGTGTGTCTGTGTGGCTGTCTGTTTGCACAACATATTAATGCTTTTCAACAAAATATTGTAACTGCAGCTCGTTTTAACCTGAAGTTACAAGGTTTTTGTTAAAAAGCAACAATACAATACATGTCATGAAGTGGCATTTTTAGCTCGACTTTTCGAAGAAAATGAGAGCTTATACTGTCACCCAGGCGTCGGCGTTGGCGTCGGCGTTGCAACCAAGGTTAAAGTTTTTTCAAACATCAATAACTTCCATACTATCAAAGGGATTCAACCCAAACTTGGTATACTTATTCACCATCACACCCTCTACCTTACTATCAGGGCCCATGACCCTGGGACCACTCTATTTGGAGTTATGCCCCCTTTATACTAAGCAACTTAGAAAGTCGAGCGCGCTGTCTTCGGACAGCTCTTGTTTTTAAATATTACTTAAGGTAATTCAAAACAAGGTCAAGGTTAGATATCAAAGTCATGTTCAAGGCAGCATTGCTTCTAGCTATTTCAGGTGTCAGTCATATTTCAAAAAGTATTTTTGGTTGAACTTCAGAAAGTAGAGAATATGCTTGTAAAATAAGTAATTGCAAGTGGATCTAACCTTATATTTTCATGAACCTTAAATTATGATATTTGACGTTGGATTGTGAATACCCACAGGTTGGAAGGTAGACAATATGAAAACACTGTGCATCCCACTCCATTATCCTGTTAGACAAGATCTGTCTCTCATAAATGTACACCAACAATTAGAGGAGCATTGATCCTGATCAGACTATATGTATACCCAGGATGATCTGAATCCATGCTAGTCTCAAATGTATGATTGTTTGACATTTCTACAGATTGTGAGATAGATAGTTTAAAGATACTACGCACCCCGCTTCACTACGCTGCTAGACAACAAGAACTGTCACTCATAAATGTACACTAACTAACAGAGGACAGCATGGATCCTGATCAGACTGCATGTATATGCAGGCTGATCTGGATTCATGCTGGTCTCAAAATTGTTATGAGGGTTACTCTTATGCATGATTGTTTTACATTTCTGCAGGGTGCGAGGTAGATAGTGTGAAGATTCTGCGCACCCCGCTTTTTTACGCTTCTAGACAACAAGATCTGTCACTCATAAATGTACACTAACAAACAGAGGACAGCATGATTCACGCTGGTCTCAAAATTGTTATGAGGGTTACTCTTATGCATGATTGTTTTACATTTCTGCAGGGTGCGAGGTAGATAGTGTGAAGATTCTGCGTACCCCGCTTCACTACGCTGCTAGACAACAAGAACTGTTACTTATAAATGTACTCTAAGTAACAGAGGACAGCATGGTTCCAGATCAGACTGCATGTTTATGCAGGCTTATCTGGATCAATGTTTGTATCAAATGTTTTATTGTTTGACATTGCCACGGGTGTGAGGTAGATAGCGTGAAAACTCTGTGTACCCCGCTCCACTACGCTACTAGACAACAAGATCTGTCGCTCATAAATGTACACTAACAAACAGAGGACAGCATGGATCCTGATCAGACTGCATGTATATGCAGGCTGATCTGGATTCATGTTGGTCTCAAAATTGTTATGAGGGTTACTCCGATGTATGTTTGTTTGACATTTCTACAGGTTGCGAGGTAGACAGTGTAAAGATACTACGCACCCCACTCCACTATGCTGCTAGACAACAAGATCTGACCCTTGTTAATCTGTTACTACAGTTTGGCGCGGACCCGTGTAAGACAGACAACAATGATATGATACCTCGAGATCTCATTCCCAGCGCCACATCCCCGGTCAGACAACTGCTGCTAGACTGGGAAAGTATGTAGACAGTCATATCTTTTAACCCTTTTCCAAACTGCAAAATTTGAGGGTTATCCAATTTGAAATTTGCTGCAATTGACAAACCGGACGTTAATGGTGATATAATTTGTGTATAATCCACAACAGAAAACATTGAGGCAAAAGGAGAAAATGTTGATTATCAGCATTTTCTTCTTTTGTCTGAATGTTTTCCCATGTCTTTCAAATTAGGGACATTAAAACCCGGGTCTTGTTTGGTAAAGGGTTAAATTATTTAGATTTTGTGGCTACAGTTATAATACTCTGACTCATGAGGTACTGGGTTTGATCACCAGCCTCTGCAAATATTCTTTTCCACCAATGATTTCATAATTGTTAACCAATTTTGGAGAGCAGCTGGAGGCTCCATAGGGATGTTGTAGTAGTAATGGTATGAGGAACAGGAATCCACGCTTAGGTACTCCAGCTGTGCGATATGACCATAGCAGTTGACAGAGGCATTAAACTCCATTCAATCAATTACAATGTAGTTAGATTTTACTTTATACTAAACAAAGAGCGGGCTTTTAATGTCCCTTTTAGAATATGAATTGGAAATCTTTAAGAGAAATAAAGGAAAAAACTTTAAGAGAAAAGAAGGAATGCTGATAAAGCTATCTTCTAAGAGGATTATCAAAACCACAGATAGTTTTGGAAACAGATAGTTTTGGAAATGTTTACTCCTTTCTCAATTTGCAAGAATGAAGATTATTCCAATCTCAAAGCTGATGTTATTTTGCCTGTTAGTTAGGGCTGAAACAGATACACTAGTAATGGTGGTAGGGAACAAAATTGCCAGTACCTGGGTACAAATTTATTACCAGTTATTCGGTTGTAAACTTTGACTTTAAACTTGTATAATTCATTGTACATATCTAGACAGTCAAAAACTTATTCAATGGTAAAAATATTGTACAACATGTTGTCATGGATCCCATAAGATAGGGGTATTTTTTTTTTTTTGAAATCCACAAATGGGAACATGCAGGCGAGTTGACTTGGCCGAGTCAACTCGCTGCATGTTCCCAATTGTGGATTGCCCCTTTTCTATAATTGAATTTAGCCACCATAAATTATCCAGTTGTGCGGGTACCCGGGTACCTATTGGTAATTGTAAGACAGGTATCCGGGTAGAAATTTTGAACCTGTTTCAGCCTTACTTTTAGTTAGATTCTTTCGGGTTACCTAAGGTCATCCACCTCTAATATGTGTTATTTTCTTATTCTATGATACTTTGTAAAAGATTGATTTATTTTATTTTCAGGAAACCCAAGGCAGCTGAGGTTTCAATGCAGGCTGGTTATCAGAAGATCCGTGGGTAGATATAGATTGGGAAATATCAGTGAACTAAAATTACCAAAAATACTACATGACTATGTGACATATGCAGATACTTGAACAATGTGTAGTTGTTAAAAATGTTAATGCTTTTGCCTTTTAGGGTTTACCCAACAATCCCTGGGTTTTACCTCTCTGAAAAGCCTGAGAAAATTTGAGGCAAAGCTTCTTTTATCTTAATAATTCCTGTGCCATATAATATGTTGTTCACAAAATTATGTTCAAAACAACACCAATTTTGATGTCTGCAGCAACTGTCAAATGTAAGCGGTCTTAAACTTCACTTTTCACACTGTTTGTCAGAGGAGCCGAGCCAGGATAGCTCAGTTGGTTACGTCAGAGTCTGTCAATCCAGGGGTCTCGAGTTCGAACCCCGGCGCGGCCAGTATCCATTCTGACATTTGACAAAAGTCATTTGTCTCTCACCAATGGGTGTGAATCATCTATGTGAGAGAGCAGCTGGAGGCTCGGTTTGGATATTGTGGTTGTACTGGTGCGAGAAATACCAGGAACCCACGGTTAGGTGCTCCAGCCGCCGCAATATGACCCTGGTAGTTGAAAACGGTGTAAAACCCCAATAAACTGAAACTCAAACTTGTCAGAGGATATTTAGGAAGATAAAGGCTGGGAAATTCTTGAGTATTCTAAAATGAAATCTGAAATTACTGAATAATCTCTTTGACTGTGACATGCGCAGATTCTTGAGCAATGTGTACTTGCCAACCCTTTACCAAAGAAGCCGTGGCTTTGATGTGTTCAACAAAGAAGGCTTAGGAAAGCATTTAGGAAAAAGAATAAAATGCTGATGACTGTGGCTGAAAGCGACATCAAAACTAGCAATTGTGAGTGTAGAAAGTGAACTCTGCTTTGGCAATGCATATTATCCAAGGTGGTCATACCACGTGATAAATGACGTCACAAACTGACGCAACTCAAGTTTTCAAACGACTGTTAGAACTTAAATTTTTGTTCAAATTAAACGAGACCTATTCGAAGCGTAATTTCGTAATATTTAATCACATGTTTACACTTTGTTCCAACAAAGCGTGGTTTTAGCAATAATCGTGGACAACTTGATGAAACCAGAGAAAATCGACCAGTGAACCAGTTGTCCACAATTTTTGCAAAAAACGTGAATTTAAGGAACAAGATGTAAAGACATGGGTTAAACTTACAAAATTGTGGTTCAAATAGTCCAGATCTCGTTTAATTTGGATAAAAAACAAAGTACTTACAGCTGTTTGAAAACTCAAGTCGTGATGTATCCGGGTGACAATTTACCAAACACCGTAATCTTGACTCTTCAGACAATTCTATCGAATCATTGCCTCAGAAGTATGTGTATGAAGAAATGTTTAAAAAATGTGATTTCTTAGCCGGAAACTGCAAACAATGCATTTCAGTATCATTGTCGCTTCATTGTTGACATTAATTACAGTTGTTGTTGCTCTAATTTGTTCTATTCTATTCATAGTCAGTATGTAGTTCCACGATTTACATCCAAGGTATGATTCGATAGAATTGTCCGAGGTGTTCCAAATGCAAACACCGTCAGTTTATGACGTCATTTATCATGTGGTATGACCACCTTGTTATCACATGTACGCAAAATTTAATATTATATAGAGTAGTCATAACCTCAGAATCACAATGTTTCACATACTATCTGACCCAATGCTTATTTATCAATGAAGTTTAGAAAATATTTAACTTAAGGAAAAAATGCTGTGATTCTTTTCCCAGACAAGCCTTGTTTTGATGACCCTAGAAATTTGTAACCCATTCTCAAAGAACAGAATTTAAAATGGTCCAAATTCAAAGCAGATGACAACTTCAAGTGAATGGAATTTTATGTTATGTGGTCTTTTTTGGTAGAGAATATTTTCGTAAATCAGGAAATTACTTATCACAAGCAATTTCTTCATTTCCTACAATGTTTTTTTTTCAAAGTCGCTATCTTGTGGGGAATTAAAAAGAGCCATTGTGTAGGGGGAATGGGTTAAAGGACTGGAAGAAAGTGTTGATAACCAGCATTTTCTCCTTTTCTGTGAAAGATTTCTTTACCATAATTGTACTTTCTTTCTTCACAAGCATTTATTTTTTATCTGCAAATGCTTCCAGCTTGGACCAGTCTATTGTTTCTTCATATTGTCAAGGGTCAATCCTTTCCTAAACAACAAAAAGACAGTGGCTCAACGTAAAAGCTGTAACAGAGGTCTAACTGTATGTTGGTAAAGATGGGATTTGTGTATATGTTAGGGGCAATAAGTAAAATTACGCAATAAGCTTAATGCCTAGGCAATAACCTATTGCTTAGGCAGTAAGCTTATTGCCTAATTCAGTCTAGGCATTAAGCTTAATGCCTATGTTTTAAACCTATTGCCTGTAAAACTAGTCGGGCATTAGTCTTATTGCCTAACGATAAAATATGACTATTTGTTTGATATACTGAACCTCAGTAATAACGCACCACTTTTTCTTGTTTTATATTTTTCAACAAAACCATTCGATTCGTTGACACAGTATTATTCGGTATACGGGGGACACCAGAAATTCCCACAACACACTTTTAAGCACGAAACTCATTCATCCGTGACGCTGGCCATCCAAACTTGGTAAACAGGTTTTCTCCACGTTCCGCAGTATTGATCTCGTGCACAATCCAGCTAATCGGTTCATAGGGTACACGCAGTCGGTGACAGAAAGAAAACGCACCAAAAAATCATCGATCGGAAGTTTTCGGTGTGTTAAACAATGCCAAGATTTTCCACTGACGAACGTTATTGTGCTGTTGGGATGCTGTAGGGAGTAATGACGTCACGGGTCATTGCACACATGATGGGATTTCATCACGAGACTGTTGATCGGCTTACAGAACGTTTCCAACAATCTTTGATAATGCCAGACTACCGGGAAGGGGTACGTCAAAAGTCTCAACTGCAGCTCAAAACAGGTAAGCATGTTAAAGTACAGTGATACAGGGAGAGCGGAGAGTCACGCCAAAGGCCAGACTCCAAAGTGTGCT
Organism: Fragum sueziense; assembly: GCA_963680895.1. Taxonomy (NCBI): domain Eukaryota; kingdom Metazoa; phylum Mollusca; class Bivalvia; order Cardiida; family Cardiidae; genus Fragum; species Fragum sueziense. Next base: position 45,142 of record CAVMGG010000122.1, read on the forward strand.
CAGTTCCATGAGTCGTCGAAGCACAAACTGCTTTTCTTTGCAATGTGGTCACGCGCAGTACCGATTTTTTGACATTCACTTTAGAGGGTAGTCACGTTTGCGCGCTCGTCACGCTTGATTGCTGTAAGCTAGGGAAACAATTTTTGGACCAGAAATGAATAAACTGATGTCAGTTCGGGTTGTGGTTGTACAATTTGAAAAAAGTTGCATAATGAAAAAATATGGTGGAATATGCTAGCGGTGCGTTATTTCTGAGGTTCAGTATATCTTATTTGAAATAGTACAGACAATATTGAGAGAAAAGTGGAAAATGCTGATGATCAGCTTCTTTTGTCCCAATGATTTCCGAATCCTTTACTAATAGGGATGTCAGGACTTGTATGGGAAAAATTAACCAGCATTTTCCTATCTTTACTTCCATATCAGTTTCCATATTATACCAAAACATGTTTGACTGTTAAGCTTTGAATTTGGTCCAGTGCTGAATTTTGTCATCTTGTTAAGAATAATTATTGCATGCTGTGATAATATGTTTCTCTATTATTTGAGTCTAATAAAGTGTTTTTGTTTTCATTCTGGTTCGTTTGAAGTGTTTATTTATACACAAGTTTCCCTTGTCCTAACCCTTTTCCAAACAACAAACTTTTTGGTTTGTCAAAGTTGAAAGATTGTATACAACAAAATAGACTAATCTGACCAACATGTTGATGATGATTTTTTCATCTGCAATTTTCAAATTAGCCCTGTCCAATTTTTGCTGAACATGGAAGGGTTAAAGCCATGGGTTGCTGATTCCAACCATGCAGGGGTGGGGCACAAGGGCCCAGGTTCCCGGTTCTAAATTGTAAAAAAGGTTTATCAAAAAAAGATAATGAATTTTTAGCGAGCCGAGACTTTATGTCCGGGGAGCTAATGTCACAGCCCTAGTGTCGGCGTCGCGTTCCGTCCCGTCCTGTCCCGTCTTCACTTGAAAAACTTTAACCTGGTCTATATCTCAGGCACTATTAGAGATACAGCCTTGATATTTCATACATAGATACATCTCAACAAGACCTTTCATTTGGGACCATGACCATTGACCTAGTGACCTTGACCTTGGAGTTTGACCTACTTTTGAAAAACTTTAACCTGGCCTATATCTCAGGCACTATTAGAGATACAGCCTTGATATTTCACACATAGACACATCTCGACAAGACCTTTCATTTGGGACCATTACCTTTGACCTTGTTACGTTGACCTTGGAGTTTGACCTACTTTTAAAAAATTTGCTGTTTTTGTGACAAGCTCCGGTATAGGCGAGCTATGTTGTCCGCGGACAACTCTTGTTCATTCAACAATGCAGTCGATTGATTGATTGATTGATTGATTGATTGATTGATTGATTGATTGATTGATTGATTGATTGATTGATTGATTGATTGATTGATTGATTGATTGGTTGATTGATTGATTGATTGATTGATTGATTGATTGATTGATTGATTGATTGATTGATTGATTGATTGATTGATTGATTGATTGGTCGGTCGGTTGGTTGGTCGGTTGGTTTGTTGGTCGGTCGGGTGATTGATTGATTGATTGATTGATTGATTGAAACTCCTTGGATGGATTGATTGATTGGAAAGAATAGAGTAGATTGAATGATTTATTTTTTGATTGATTGATTGATTGATTGATTGATTGATTGATTGATTGATTGATTGATTGATTGATTGATTGATTGATTGATTGATTGATTGATTGGTCGGTCGGTTGGTTGGTCGGTTGGTTTGTTGGTCGGTCGGGTGATTGATTGATTGATTGATTGAAACTCCTTGGATGGATTGATTGATTGGAAAGAATAGAGTAGACAGTCATTCTATAGAAAACGTACATCGCCTGTCCCGGTGTAATTACGGAGTAATTCTGTGCTAAAAGTGCACTTATATACAGTATTCAGTATGTTTATCTTATGTTAATCAAAACCAAATACTTTTTATTTAACAGAAAAACGCCAATTGTAACAATATTTCGGAACAAAATTTGATGACCCTACGAAAATCAGCGATTTTATTGTGTCCCGATGCCCAACCTGACATATTTTTCACAAAAAAGAAAGGGTTATCAAATAGAAAATACATACTTTTTTGTTGTTGTTGATAGACATAATGTTGTCCTCGTGGATAAAAAACAAAAAGAGCTAAACACTCATACCATTAGCAAAATTTTTAATCCTAAACCACTGTCCCTGTAAAATAAAACAGTACCGTTACGGGATCATTTCTTGAACTTTTGCTAACTATCTACCACTGACTTCGTCATCAAATGACGTCATATTAAAGCATCTCCGCGATATTTTGTAAATGTGACAATATATGGCCGTGAAGTCTGATTCGCTTGAAGACAAAATGCGAAGTAAGTTGTTCGTATTAAATAGTTCTGTTTTCCACGTACAATACCGTTCATATGATTAAACAAATGTCGGTCGCTATAATGAAATGTTTACTTTGCCATGCTATTTTCTGTATAACCCTTCTGGTTTATGTCAAGAGAAACTATGCATATCCCTTCCACGTTATCACCATTATTGAAAAGATGTGTAAATTTTACATTACCGTTACAAACAATACCGTTACGCAAACCAAAAATTTGTAACGGTATTGTCCATTTTGTAACGGTATTGTCCTTTTTCCGTAACGGTAAGGTCCATTTTCCGTAACGGTATTGTTTAAAAACCATACCGTTACACTGCTTTTGAAGACAAGTTCAAATATTTTATGAATAATTCAAGTGGAGATAAAAGTATTGTAAGAAAATACAAAAGTTGACATTTGTGCATTTAAATTTGGACTAAAATCACAGATTATATGAGAAGTTTTCATACATATTTTAGAATCGTTTTAGATTTTCAGGTGTTGAAATGATTTCTCCGAAGAGATGAACAACTGTAGCAGTATGTTCATGCATTCTGGAGAAAGCTTTTAACGAGTGAAAATTGTTTGTGTGTTTTTTTTTTTAAAAATGAAACAATTTTCAGAAGTTAAACTCAACATTTCTCTCCGTAACGGTAAGGCTTATTTCTGTCAGGTGCTTTATCATAGGAATGAAAATTTACAAAAAATATCGGTACTTAATTCAGAACATGTTTTGTTTTGATTTTGTCACATATTTTCCCTTTAATTTAAGTTATTCGGGGTCCAATACCAAAATGTGTCTTTTTTATCAAAACCTGGCCATAGATGTACGTTTTCTGTAGAATTACTG
>CAVMGG010000123.1:0-77744 GCA_963680895.1 Fragum sueziense
CTTGGTTTGCGGACAAAGTCTGTTTTGTTCAACGTCAAAGTCTGCGTAAAAAATATACACAGTAGATAAACCAAATTGACAAAATTGGTCCAGAAAAATGACAAAGTCTGCCGGATAACAAAAAAAAGTGTAGGTTGTATATCCACAGTGGGTTACTTCGCATACTAGTCGGTTGAATAAAGCGCTCATTTCAACCACGCCCACTGACGTCATGGTCAATGATCAGCCACGCCCACTGACGTCATGGTCGAAGCTTAGCCACGCCCATTTTTGGCTCCTCGCTCATACATATGGTACTCTATTTTGTGTTGTTTTGATGACGTCACAAACGTATCTTCATACATGTATACCTATAAGCGGAAAAAAATAGCATTCGTGCAATCGGCATTATATTTGAATCTGAATAAGCTTGCCACAAATAACTCGGTTTATTAACATATCGAGTATCATTTGTGTTCCGTTAAGGTTTACAGCCCCTCATTAAAAGCACCACTTTCTAACCGTACGAGATGCATCAAATAACACGCATTTGTTAATAAACCGAGTTATTTGTGGCAAGCTTATTCAGATTCAAATATAATGCCGATTGCACGAATGTTATTTTTTTCCGCTTATAGGTATACATGTATGAAGATACGTTTGTGACGTCATCAAAACAACACAAAATAGAGTACCATATGTATGAGCGAGGAGCCAAAAATGGGCGTGGCTAAGCTTCGACCATGACGTCAGTGGGCGTGGCTGATCATTGACCATGACGTCAGTGGGCGTGGTTGAAATGAGCGCTTTATTCAACCGACTAGTATGCGAAGTAACCCACTGTGGATATACAACCTACACTTTTTTTTTGTTATCCGGCAGACTTTGTCATTTTTCTGGACCAATTTTGTCAATTTGGTTTATCTACTGTGTATATTTTTTACGCAGACTTTGACGTTGAACAAAACAGACTTTGTCCGCAAACCAAGTAGACTTTGTCATTCTATATAGAAATATAGTTGGAAAATTCAATCAGACTTTGTTTTGTTATGAAACCAACTCCGTTATTGAACAAAACAGACTTCGTCATTTTTTCTGTCCAACTTTGTCATTTTGGACGTCAGACTTTGTCATTTTTTACGTCGAGTTTTGTTATTTTCGCCAAAATAATTATTTGAACATAACACAAAAGAAGAAAATGCTATTGTTGTAAAATAATACGGACCTTCAAATTTCCCATACTTTTTTTTAAAACATAGAGACAAAAGATGAAATTGTCTTAATTTCAAGGGATGTGGCCTTAGTATTTGTCAACGGAGCTATACGCATCCGATTAGTGCGCGAAGTAACCCACTGTGGATATACAACCTACACTTTTTTTTATTATCCGGCAGAATTTGTCATTTTTCTGGACCAATTTTGTCAATTTGGTTTATCTACTGTGTATATTTTTTACACAGACTTTGACGTTGAACAAAACAGACTTTGTCCGCAAACCAAGTAGACTTTGTCATTCTATATAGAAATACAGTAGGAAAATTCGATCAGACTTTGTTTTGTTATGAAACCAACTCCGTTATTGAACAAAACAGACTTTGTCATTTTTTCTGTCCAACTTTGTCATTTTGGACGTCAGACTTTGTCATTTTTTACGTCGAGTTTTGTTATTTTCGCGTCGAGTTTTGTTATTTTCGCCAAAATAATTATTTGAACATTACACAAAAGAAGAAAATGCTATTGTTGTAAAATAATACGGACCTTCAAATTTCCCATACTTTTTTTAAAACATAGAGACAAAATATGAAATTGTCTTAATTTCAAGGGATGTGGCCTTAGTATTTGTCAACGGAGCTATACGCATCCGATTAGTGCGCGAAGTAACCCACTGTGGATATACAACCTACACTTTTTTTGTTATCCGGCAGACTTTGTCATTTTTCTGGACCGGTTTTGCTAATTTTGTTTATCTACTTTGTACATTTTTTACGCAGACTTTGACGTTGAATAAAACAGACTTTGTCTACAAACCGAGTAGACTTTGTCATTCTATATAGAAATACAGTAGGAAAATTCAATCAGACTTTGTATTGTTATGAAACCAACTCCGTTATTGAACAAACCAGACTTTGTCATTTTTTCTGTCCAACTTTGTCATTATGGACGTCAGACTTTGTCATTGTTTACGTCGAGTTTTGTTATTATCGTAATAAGGATTCTTTCAATATATCAAAATCAATTAAATTTAAGCGGTCAAGGGTTTTCGGTATACATGTAACATTATATTAACGTTTAATGTGGAAGGTACTTCGCCTATAAGATACTTTGTTCGCCACACAATGAATTATTCAAGCGCATCTTTGAAGCGGATAACTCAATTTTTAAGATTCTGGAACTGTACTGGTTGTAATTTTATCGAATTTTAGCTACATAATATGTATATTTTATAGCGTTTGATATCAAATACCAATTATATATATATATATGACAAAACTGTAATTGACATATATCATGATGTGAGTGATGTATGATAAGTAAATGTTCCTGACTTTTCAATAATGTGTTATTTCCCCCACTCCTATGATATAAATTTTCTCTTAATTATATTCCCCTGATTCACAAAAAGTCAATTTTCAAAAAGAAAATGCGGATAGTAAACATACAATTTTATTGTATGTCAATGAGAGAAATAGGATTTGATAGCTTTCTACCATTTAATTTGTTTTGGAAACTTGTCTCATTTTGAAAATACTGATAGAGTAGATATTTTCTAGATATTTTTTCGTTGACTTCAATGCAAACTGTAAAGCAATTATCTCCTATTGGATTCACAAATTTTAAAACAAAAATGCCCTGGTCACAATATACGCCGCCCCAGAGACTAAGTTTTAAGGGGGCGTAACTCACGCAAAAATCAATGAACCATAAAAACCTCCCTTCAAGCGCATCTACCAATTGAGGTGATAACATTGACCAAGTTTAAAAACAATTCCAGCCAGAAACTTAGGATGAGTTGAGCTCACAAGAAAAGTGGATGTACGTACGTACGTACGGACGGATGAACGGACGGACGGAGAAGAAGACGCCAATATACGACCGTCTTCGGCGATGTATAAAAAGTAAGATGGTAAAATATTTCTATTAACCCATGTCTACAACATATCCAACTTTCATAGAGACCTATATGCTCGAAGTGTTTGTTCCAATTAGAGTCCAAGGACCTTAAGTAGAAGGCTTTATGAATATTACTCATTAGGAGTTGTATAAAGTTGACTCGATACAATAAGTTTATTTCGACGCTATCCTTATCGATCTGCATGATTTTTTCTTAAAGATGTAATTAAATTCCCGTTATTCTTCCTGTTATCCCGAATTTTGACAAAAAACATTAATTAGACACATCGGTTGTGAGAAAGAAGGAAAACGTATTTCTTTAATATATTCGTGCTATTGGCATTACATTTGAATCTAAATGAACTTGCCAGCAAATAACTCGGTTTGATAACATATCGAGTATCATTTGTGTTCCGTTAAGGTTTACAGCCTCTCGTTAAAAGCACCATTTCTAGCCGTACGAAATGCATAAAATTACACGCATTTGTTAATAAACTTCGCATAAGTTGATTCACCGTGCCGGATTTCAAGATTATGTTTCAAGAAGAAATTTATTGAAAAATTTATTTTTCTCTATATTTATATGCAAGGGAGGTAATTTTGAACATTTTTTTCAAATATTTCCATAAGTATGCATTGATTTTAAATTCTAAACCGTACAAAATGCTTATGTTTGTATTTGGAGTGGAAATGTAACACAGTTTAGGAATTACCGGCACTTTCAAATCAAGTTTCGCCTCTGGCTCTTTGGTGCTAATGAGGGGTTGGATACCTTAATATATCACTATGTATTTGTATCGAATTGACAAACAATTCCAAAGCCCCAATGTACCAGTGGATCATTATCGAATTAATTTAGGATCTTGATAAAAGCATTGAACAGCTTCGGTGTAACTGAATAAATGTTGGAATATTATCTGAATGATACTTTCGATTGATTAATCTGAAGCTAATAGAGTCGAATAAATTTGAAAAAATATTCTACTTATCTCGCTGTGATTTCGGGTTGAAACGACTGTAAAAATGTACTAGCTTCATTACTTTACCGTATTTATTTAAAGGCCCAATGTCATTCCCAGGTCTGTTAAAAATGAACTACAAAGGTGGTTTATAGCATTATGATGGTTCGTTTATAGACTTCGGGTCAAACAAAGTAAGATTTATACTGAACATTACATATATAGATAATCATGCATTTTAACCCTTTCACAAGCACGACACGTTTTTTTCACGTTACATGTAGGGCAGGTTTTGAAAAACAATGAGACAAAAGGAGAAATTGTTGATCATCAGCATTTTCTCCTTTTACCTTAATGTTTTCTGTACCATATTATTCACAAATTGTACGTGATGTACATACTGTTACTATATATATATGTATGAAATGTATTGATCAAAGAAACTGTTTTGCTATGAGAATGTCAACCACTCAATCTCATAAGGCTTGGTCACATGCGATTCCGCGTCCACTTCGCGTCCAAATTATTACTACACGTCTCCGCTTGTTTTAGACGGCCTCTGGGCTTTATGCGGACGCGGAATGGTGTATATGACCAGGCCTTTGGTAGGTTTTATGATAATCATTACATAGACATAGTCTTTATGTCAACTTTCATCACTTCAGTCCTTTGATTTTTTACACTTCTTTTGTTTTATGTCTCTTGTTTTATGCTTCTCATGTAGTTTGAAAAGAAAAGAAAAGAACATAAAATGAATCCGTTTTAGTCTTATTCATCCTTGAAATCAAAAGAGCATGATGTATGTTATTTACAACAATTTTCCGATATACTGATGTAAGTAGCATATGTATGCCTTTTCGTCATCGAATCTTGATTCCAAATAATATTCCCTTGCACAGAGCGAGCGGGTCAGCATATGAAATAGTATGTGAAAACATTGAGAGAAAAAGAGAAGTTGCTAATAATGTTTTGACTGATTATGACGCCTCCGTAATTTAATGTTCGTGAAAACATAAAGAGAAAAAAGAGAAAATGCTGATATTGTATTGACTGATGTTGACGTCTTCATCAGAATATGACACAGAAAATATTGAGAGAAAAGAAGAAATTGACTAATAAAGTATTGACTAATTTTGACGTCCTCGTCAAGAAAACGTTTGGGAAACATTGAGAGAAAAGGAGAAAATGCTGATATTGTATTGACTGATTTTGACGTCTTCCTTAACATTGGGGAAAGCATTGAGAGAAAAGAAGAAATTGACTAATTAAGTATTGACTAATTTTGACGTCCTCGTCAAGAATACGTTTGGGAAACATTGAGAGAAAAGGAGAAAATGCTGATATTGTATTCATTTCAATTAGGGGCTGTTATAAACTTTTCCTTGATATGAATCCGGAATGCAAATTTTACTGGTATCAAGTTTTCTCGATCACTTTCATAATTCTGAAAGTCATTGAGTCATTATGATGGTGTTGTGTCCGTCGCGCGCCGTTCGTGAGTAAACGTTTTACGTTTATAATTTTCTCTCTTAACAATAAGCCAATTTTGACGAGCTTGATTAATTTCAACGTGCTCGGTAGTGAAGGGTCCGTTTAGAGAAAATGTCAAATATTTCGTATTATATCACGATTTAGGAGAAACAATTTATCTGTTACAACAAGGATATAGACGTATTCGTTTATCTTTCAAAAACGAATAACAGTATCATTGTAAATATATGTATACAAAAGATGAAAACTAATAATAGTTTTGGACATTTTTATTCAAAAATACAACGTAATATTCAGCACATACAATGAAATTTCCTTTTATAACGTAAACAATTCCAATTCAATAAGGGTCGGGTATACCGTCGCCTCGACGTCTAAGGAAGATTTGATTCCGGTGATAATAACCTTTCCATTATGATAACAGGAAAAGTGAACGTTATCTTTTCTCAACGTAACTACCGGAAAAATTTCGGGTTCGTACGTTAATTTAAACGTTCGACATAGTTCGGGGATATTCAAGGGCGTCGACAAGGTGTGAAATGCTGACGACGTAATCATTTTCACCGACGTTAATTTAACGGGATAACCTAGTTTCTGTAGAACTCTCGCGTAGCGTCTTATTCTTCGACGGCCATCTTGGAATGAACGCGACATTCCGTTGGAATTGAGTTTTCCGTTTCTAAATACCAGACAATTTCCTCCGATACGACGATGTTGCCATATAAGACCGTTAAACGTTTTAGGATCGTATCTCACGTTGACCAACTGAGAGCATAACTCTCTTAAATCGATGTCGCAGTTCAGCGAGGCAGTGTATACGGTATTGGTTATATACATGGTGTGTACTCGTTCACGTAGAAATATAAAATGAAGACGAAATTACATATACGTATCTTTTTATTAAAAACGTTATTACGTGATAACAACAACAACGACGACTTTACAAACAACAACAACAACAACAACAACGAACAAACGTTACACAAACTCTAACGAACAAACGTTATACAAACTCTAACGAACAAACGTTACACAAATTCTAACGAACAAACGTTACACAAACTCTATAACGAACAAACGTTACACAAACTATAACGGAGCGTTTAAAAATATAGCTCAATACACTAATTAGTCATACTTTTTTCTTCGTGTCGGGCGAGCACTCCTCGCATTGGTCCCTAACGTGATTCGGTTGTAGGTAGCAAGGTAGAACGTCGTACAATTCCGGAACTGCGGAGGGAATCATTCTTAATCCGTTTTTCAATTCGTCGTATTGTTGGAATGTCAATGATATCCCCTTTCGGGTGGCGCAGACCTCTGAAGCCCCTTCTGGTAACCAAAATTTTCGTATATCCACGCAGGGAAACCCGGGGTTAACGCTTACGAACCAATTTCCCCCTAGATGCTTGCGAAATGTCTCTGACAGCTGATCTCGATTCCATTCATCCACGTGAAATCCGATTTCATTCAGGAGGGAGTACAGTTCGTTACACCTGGATAACGTCAGCGTTATTCCTTTTAAAGTGGGAACGGGCTGGCCGTCTTTGAAAATTAATTCCCTGATGTGAATGTATGTATTTCCTTCGAATTTACTATCGAATAGGTAACACTCCTTCCCTAGGTGTTGAGAGTATCTCGAATTCAGTCTGTTCGTCATAATGATCTAAACGCGAATGAACCTGCGATTCAAATTCCCTATCTATAACGGTTAATTTCAACCAATCAAAAGTCATTTCTATTTATAGTTTGAATTCTAGCGCATGCGTCTTAATGTTTTCCAGTAGGTCCTCGCCTCATCGATTGACTCATCAATGGGATGCGCCAGTTGTTTCACAGTCAGCCATTGGCGGAGATTGCCAATCAATTTGGACAAAATGTCACTTTAAGATATCTTAAATTTGCGCTATTTTCAATCAGAATTTGTTTATTCTGAGTAACCTGATCTTAAGTCGATAAATTGGCCGTTTTCGGTTTAAATCTAGCAGACACGCATATGTACCGATCGAGACAACATTTGGTCATAGTACTGTTGATATAAAGATCCTGTATAGTTCAGAGTTATATCCCGCACACGCATATATATATCCTTAACTGATTCAGTTAAATGCCTTCGGATTGAGCAAAATTGTTGTTCTTCGTTTTCACTCTCGCATCAACACGCGTTGATTAAGACTCTGCGTATAAACGCTCGAGATCCTAAGATCGGTGATATTTTCGGCCTTATTGGATTCGTGCACGTTGAGTTACGCGCCTTGAAAATTAATAAAACGCACTTTTGACTTTGTTTTCGTGAAATCGTCCGCAAATATATAAAGACCCTATATTAACAAAATGAATGTGGTTGATTCTATAATTCCGCATATTCTAAATGTCCCGCCTAATCCTTACCTTATTTCGTTTTGTGTTCGCTGAATTTTATTGAAAATTTCCGATGATCTCAGTTCTATGACGGGAAATGTCCATTATTAATCCTAAATTGTAACAAAAGAACATCGTCAATCCTAAATTTTACGAACTCTTAATTAAGGGTTAAAAGGGACATCTTGTTTACGGTGTATGTTTAGATAGTTTTATCAATAACGAGTTAACTTTCCATTGTCTGCGAACTTCTATTGTTAGCGGAATAATGGGTATTACGCCCAGGCATTGTCTGAACTCTTTATTAAGGGTTAAAAGGGACATCTTGTTTATGGTGTATGTTTAGATAGTTTTATCAATAACGAGTTAACTTTCCATTGTCCGTGAACTTCTATTGTTAGCGGAATAATAGGTATTACGCCCCAGGCATTGTCTGAACTCTTAATTAAGGGTTAAAAGGGACATCTTGTTTACGGTGTATGTTTAGATAGTTGTATCAATAACGAGTTAACTTTCCATTGTCCGTGAACTTCTATTGTTAGCGGAATAATGGGTATTACGCCCCAGGCATTGTCTGAACTCTTTATTAAGGGTTAAAAGGGACATCTTGTTTATTGTGTATGTTTAGATAGTTGTATCAATAACGAGTTAACTTTCCATTGTCCGTGAACTTCTATTGTTAGCGGAATAATAGGTATTAAGCACCAGGTTCATTTTAATCACCTGGACAGGACACTCTTAGTCACAGCCCATTATCGCCATATAGTACTTTTTATAGGCGATGACTTCGATCATTACAGTTCAACGTTAATTAAGGTCTATAATGATCATCTCGTTTATGGTTTGCGTTTGGATAGTTCAGCGTCGGGATGTACTTTTTTTATATGCGAGGTAAGATCGGTTTTAAAACCCTATTTGAGTTATTTCGCAATTCCGATCTTTTTCTCGATATGAAGGCAGTAATCTATTTTAAAGCCTGCGAAAAAGATCAACGATTAATATTCAACCTCGTTTTCGAGGCAGTTTAGACAATAAGGACTATATCATCGATTAAAGGAGATTGCTCCAGTCTTTACGGAATACTCGGTCATTACTGTAGTCAATTAAATGTTTCGTACCAATACGTTTCGCTATCATATTTTCGATAATATAACGCGTTATTTCAATTTACAATTTTCGACGGAAAAAGTGTATTCATTATGCGAAACTGATTTCCTCAAGATGGAAATGGATTATTTAGAGCAAGACAGTCGTAAGTGTACATGCAGTTACCACTGTTTTGCGACATTTTATCCGTGTGTAGCTGATAAAAATTGCTGCAATTCACTAATAAGTGCGTTGACCTATACATTTTTTGAATTATTATCAGGTCATGTCGCTTAATAAAATAAGGGAGTTTTATCAAATTCTATTAAGTAGAACTTGAAATATTTCCCAAAAAATGTAAATTTTGACATAAAACGCACCAGCTTCGTTGATCTAATCGAACACGTGAGCATGATGTTTTCTACATATACGCGTTTATAAAAGCACATATTTTGGGTTTTCCGTTCTAAGTAAATGAAAGACGTTACTTTAAATTTAAATTTCGGGACTAAACGATGAATATACAGCTTTTTATAGACGATTTAGTGACCTTGGACAGGTGCGTGAAATTGTGATATTTTTCGATGTAGGGGTATGTGGTATAGAACAAACGATTAATTCGATCCTAAGATTAGCTTAGTTGCGCAACATTCAATTACTCGGACACAAAAGGGTTATTATCCGAGTACCGTAAGATTATCCGATATTTCTATTGTTACTTAAATGAACGGATGTTCCTTTGCGGAGACTGACTAATTCGATCAATTACTCGATCAAGATATCATTTTAGGAGATTAAAAGGGATTAAAACTGCGCATCGACGGTGTTGGGGGGATTAAAATTTGTCGTTAGTCCGACCTAGATAATCCTTTCCCGAACGAGATCTAGTCTGATCGTGGCTTCGATCCGTAACGTTGTTCCGACCTATGACGTTGCTCCGATCTATGACGTTGCTTCGGCTCTGAGTCCCCTGAATTGACGTCAGTGGTCAGCCAGCCTATGGTATTCTTGATAGAACTAAAAATAGACCGGAAAAACCCGAAAATGGGCGTGGTTCGGTCGTGGTTCACCGTGATGTCACGTCCGGTATGACGTCACTGGGAATTTCCCCGGAAATGGGCGTGGCTTGGGCGTGGTCATTGGGCGTGGTCAATGCTCAACCACGCCCGAACCACGCCCATTTTTGGCTCCACGCTCTACCAATAATTACCCAAATGCACTACCTATACTACTGGCGTCTAAATATAGTGCTCCAAGCACTTTGATTGTTATTCCTGTTTAGAGTAAAAAAAGAAAAAAAAACACGGTAGCAATTTTCCCTGGTTGTGGTTACAGAACAAATTCAATACATACTTTTCCTGAAACAAAATACCAGATGAATTGGAGCACCTAACCATGGATTCCTCATACAAGTACTACCGCAGCATCCTTACATCTACAGATGCAGAGCTTCAGATTTACAGTGGGCCCGGGCCATTTGACACATTATTTGCAAATATGGCCCATCACTTTTCAACTCCAGGGGCCAAGCGGCCCAAGCTTTTACAAGTTTTTTATATCACTATGTTTATTTTCATTGCTACGGCCAATCATTTCCAAAAATGAACCATCACATTCCATGCCATGGGTCATTTCGACCCACCTCTCTTCAAATAAATCTGAAGCTCTGCAGATGTGCATAAAAAGAAGAAATTGGGAACGTGCCGTCGGGAAAATGGCAGTGGAGTATACTCCGTAAATATTGACCTGAACCTGTTGAATATGTAATGAGTAACTGTGATGAGAAATAATCATTCTTCGACGTATATTGACACGAGGAGCACGTGCAGAATACAAAGTTCCAATGCGTATGGAAACTATCGACTCTGCTCGACAGTGAGGAGTGTGGGCAAGTATTGATTATTCCGCATCACAGTTACTAATTACATATTCAACAGGTTCAGGTCAATATTTACGGAGTATACAATAAGCAATTTAAATATTCATATCATTATCAACGAAAATTTGAGAATAGCAATGTCCCTATCTGTAAACATATTCATACGATCATCCAGGTACCATCTGTTGCAGATCCATTGCTTCATCTTCTTAGCTCAATACACGTAAACGGGTCTCTTAAACGAAATAAATACAGATCGCTGTCACTTAGTCTTATACTAGTAATAATCATTGTTGTCATGATCATCGATCAGTATGTAAATAGGTCATGATACTGTCGAATATCAGTGATACAGATGCTGGAGAAAAAAACTCGTAAGAGCAACTATTTTTTCTGAATAGGTGCATTTCACTAGTGTCTCATCTGAGGCTGTTCAGATGGAACCCCAATTTGTCATCGATTCGAACCCGAGTTGCGAAATGAACTCACTCCCCGATAATCAATTTCAAAACCCTAGTTCCAAAGTACGTCTCGTGGAAACCCCGTTCCTTTAAATATGTCAAAGACTTAAACAACAATGATCAAAGAAAAGGAACCTATCATACACAATACGTGCATTAAATTGGGTAATCATTCTAAAATGTGTGTTTTCAGTAAACACATCAAGAAAAACAAACGTTTCACAGAAGAAATAATCCGAACTGGTTTTGAACCAACGGCGTTCCAAATTTCAAACTGAAAAAAGGTTGCGAGGTTAATCCTTTCCCGTTTGAGCTTTCGCTGCTGCTGATGATATAGGGTGTCTGTTTACATTATAACCATAGTGTATGCATGTATCGCTTTCTAAAGATCTTACCCTTTACACAATAAATATTACGAAAGTCAAAAAACTACAAGAAAATGATTAAATCGAAAAAAGATTCTAAAGTTGGTTAAGACGTGGCATGAATTAAATCGGCCAATGAATCTTAAAGTATTTGTTAGAGAACACATAGAAAGTAGGAAAAGATACGACAGTTTTCCTGCATGGTCGCAAATTCTATTTTGAATTTTGGTCAACTGGTAATTGAGTCTGAGAAAGGTTTTTTGGTAATGAAAACCCATTTCGCCTGTCCAAAAGTGGTTATAAGAATTGTACGTCCTTTCGGACGTCCAATTAAAAATGGCTTTGGAAAAAATTGGTGGAAGAATGAAGAAATTGCTTGTCGTGAGAAGCAATTTCACGACAAGCAATTTCTTCATTTTCCACAATGCTTTTTAACCTGAGAGATAAAAAAGTACAATTACATTCACATGAAATTGTTGTCTGCAAGATTTTTTTTTATATTTTAGACCGGTTTGAAAATTGGTCGTTTGATAATGGATTAAGAAGACCATTGAAAGCGGTCGCATGACTTATGTTATAGGTTAAGGGTTATGGATGGGTTAAGTTTGTAAACATATGCCATAATAGCGTGACCGGACTATAGACATACCTGAATATGGGTTGCCGTTACTTTGAATTCCAGCTGATAGATCTTATTTGAGGTTGTAAACGGGTTGCCCATTCGTTGTTCCCAGCCCCAATAACCGTTTATTAGCGAGTTGTAAACAACGGCGTACTCGTATTCTCGAACGTTCATGAGAAATCCGAGTGTATATCCGTCTGCAGTCTTAAACTCAATATTGAATCTGAAAGAAATCAAAATTGAAGCATACGTTATCGCTGCTTTTCATCGAAATTCTCGTTACTGCAGCTTAAAGGTATCCTAGGTTCCCAATGCCGATCAAATTAACTCGACCAAACTCGGTCGGCAGTGGTGATTGGGATTAGTCGAGATGATCGAGTATGGTCTGCTTCGATCGGCAATCCTGCCAATTTGTTTTGACACGTCAAAAAATCCTTGTAGCGATCGAGTAGAAAGCACATCGGGAAGTTGCTCGACTATCGATCGTAAAGAAGATCGAGCTGATCGACAATCACTCGTGTAGAGATTGTGTGTGATCGAGTAGACATCTTTTACTATGATTTAATTAGATAAACAGATGGAGCAGAAGTCGAGTTGATCGGGGAAGCGTTTGGGAATTACTCGTATAAGTCGAGGTAATCGAGTGCTTCCAACTGCTCTATGGCAACTCGATCTACTCGTTCGCTTTAGAAACGCCCTCGATCAAACCCGACCGTATGACTTCTTCTCGATCTAGTCGATCAAACCCGACCTCTTCACTCGATTTGGTCGAGTGAACAGATGGACCAGAGGTCGAGTTGATCGGGGTGTGGTCGGAAATTACTCGAGTACAAGTCGAGGTAATCGAGTGCACGTTTAATGCAGGTCGGAATACAAATTATCTACCCGGTCACACTCGATCTCCAGACCCGACTTATCCTCGACAAGGTCGATCTTCTACCCGATCTATACACAATCGCTTCTCGATCACTTTTGTACTCGATCGCACTCGACTGTTTTTCCATGTCAAAAAAAAACCTCGAGTAGGAAGCCCGAGCGATGCAGATCAATTTCGATCACCTCGATCTTTCTCGATTACCCTTGCAGACCGAGCTCGATCTGTATTCGACCGCTTGATCGAGTTGATTTGATCGGCAGTGGGAACACTAGGTCGTGTGGTAATAAATGTGAACAAACAGCACGAGATCCCGCGCAGATTATATCAACAAAAATATTGAACATTATCGAAAATTGCGTTTCATGTGATTCCCCGCTCTGAGACGTAACACGTACGATTTAAATAATGGTATTTTATTGCCTTAAAGAATGCATTTATCGTTATATTTAATCAGATTAAGGATGAGTCAATAGCTAAAAGTACATTTACGTCACATTTAAATTATGTACATATTTAAACCGACAATATTATGAAGTTATTATGATTATGTGATAATCAAAGACGCTGTAAAAGATTTTCATTCAGAACACCTAGAATAGAATAAGCTCGATCTGGTCTGGAACAGATCGAGATGGTCGGGTATTGATCGTGTAGGGCTCGAATTAAGGACGGGGTGATCGGGTAGAAACCGGAAAGATGGTCGGGCTTCAATCTGGAAGTGATCGGGAGTGCTCGGGATGGGGTCTAGTTTGATCGACTAGAGATCGAGAAGAAGTCGTGTATTTACATTTGGTCGCGCTTGATCGAGTAAATTAGGTGGTCGTGTTGATCGAGTTGATCAGATCGGCAGTGGAAACCTAGCATAACAGAAATATTGAAAATTATCGGAAACGGTGTTTCATATAATTCCCTGATTTAAGATATAACATGTACGATTGAAATAACGGTATTTAATGCCTAAGAGAATACATTAATCGTTATATTTTATTAGATTAAGGGTGAGTCAATAGCTAAAAGTACATTTACGTCACATTTAGATTATGTTTATGTTTAAAACGACAATATCATAATGAATATGTGATAATCACAAACACTGCAGAAAGATTTTCATTCAGAACACCTAGAATAAAATCAGCTGGATCTGGTCGTGTATAGATCGAGATGGTCGTGTCTTGGTCGTGTAGGGCTCGAATTAAGGTCGGGTGATCGGGTAGAAATCGGAAAGATGGTGGGGCTTCAGTCGGGAAATGATCGGGAGTGCTCGGGTGGGGGTCTAGTTTGATCAACTAGAGATCGAGAAGAAGTCATGTACAGACATTTGGTCGGGCTTGATCGGGGAAATTAGGTGGTCGTGTTGATCGAGTTGAAAAGATCGACAGTGGGAACCTAAAGTAAGCTGCAGTTACGAGCGTTTGGTTGAAAAGCATCAACACAGATGTTAACGATCTTTAGAAACGTGATATGAAATTATCTCACGAACTTGGGGTGTGATTAGTTGACAACGAGCGTGAAAGACATGTTTTTCAACGGCATCTCAGCCCATCCGAGTAAATATCTTTCGTTCCATATTCAATAAAAGTCATACATGTATATCTAGATATCCACCTTTTTATTGAATACCTATAGTGTGAATTCAAACCACACCAAAAGGCAGAGAAAAAAAATCTGCCACATTTCCCCTCTGATCCGAGATTTTTTAGCATCGCGGATTAATATTGAAGCGGCAAATGTATTAGAACCGTTAAAGTGACATTTCGCATTTATTTCATTTCTTAAAAGTGTGTCTTGATGCAAAATTGTTTATACTAATGCGTAGAAATGCTATCAGTTTTTGAAGCTGTTATTTACAAGCGAAAAATACGCCTTTAAAGTTGAGAAAGAAACGACAAATTCTATATAAATCTGAACTGTTGCCCACAACAATTTGTTTAATTTTAGCACAAAAATATATGGATCTGGAAAAACGTCCCTTAAGGCTTTTGAGCCCAACATAGATCCAGATCAGCCAGTGCATACGCACAGTCTGATTAGGATCCATGTTGTTCTCTAATAACTTCTTCGTGACCTGTAGCAACTTAAAGAGAGCAGCATGGGTGTATATTCGACTGCATTTGAGGACAGGCTAATCTTGAAACTCAACTTTTGAAAATGCTATAAGGGACATTTTCCAGATCCCGGCTTATATATTTCTCGTAAACGGTTCAATATTTTGGCTTGAAATTTTCAAAATTTTCATAAGAAAACATGCTCTTTCAGATAAAATAAAAGTAAAATGTATGTACAAATAATTGTGAAATGTCACTTTAACATGTTTTGTATGTTAGTGCAGATTTATTGATATCAACGTTGTGTCCTGCTACTTCATTAAAATGGAAAAGTTCAGAAAGTTCTTCAATGTAAAGGATTAACGGTACTTAGAATTGATATTGATGCTCTAAGAACGAATTCAAGCATGTGAATGATATTAATATCATTATATGAATAAATGATACAGTTCAATCTTCCAAACAAAAACAAATCACTCATATCATTCTCAGAAAAAACGGGCATTTAGCATCTAAGCATTGACCCGTTCACTGCCGTATATAAGTGCATGCTATATGCCGGGGAATATTATGGCGAACTGCCGCTATTTCACACTTCAATTATATAATTGACTTTAACTTAAAAACTTCTTGATAGATTTCCACCAGGTTTTGTATATTTGTTTTATACATGTTCCTCAATAGTTTAATATAAATTCTGCAATGACTTCTTGTCATGAAAAGATTTAACAGTGTTTTGAACTTTCTAGAAATGCCACATTTGAGTAATTTTTTTATCCCATGATGCTGCCATTTTGCATTTTGCATTTTTAAGCCAATTCTCTCATTTTCGTATTTAGAATTTGAAACTGAATCATTACCTCTGCTATTGGAAGCATTTTGAAGTTTTATTATAACGTTTTGCTAGCAAAAACATCATTTCATACCCCATCCAGTATTTGTCATCGTTCAAATTATTTCTAGAATTAGCTTCTCTGACACAAATATAATCAAAAATAATATTGTTTTCCTTTCATATGACCAAAGAGTATTGTAGGAAGTAAGCTTTTTATGTAACAAATGGAAATTCATGAAAGAAATAAGTCTCTTATGATGTAATTGGTTTTATTTTGGGATATAATTTACCCCGAGCGACACTCGGGGTATAGGCATATAGGAAGCAATTTTTACCCCGAGTGATGAATAATATAACACAGAGACTGTCAGTTTTAAAGAATTAGAACAAGGATGACACGGCTAAACAACAAGCATTTTCTCCATTTATTTCACGGATTTATATGATATAAACATTATATTTTTTGTTTCCATTCCTATGTTTTTTGTTTTGTAGTCTACGAGACTCGAATTTCGACAGATATAAAATTATATAGATCCATTGTGTACTTGTTTCTTCTGAAATGTTCAATATGGCAAGGATTAATTAAAGAACATTGCCCTTCAGGGTATAGAGCAATAAAACCACGGAACCGACTAAAATCTAATTTCATACATGATTTGAGATAGTCTGAGAAAATGTCAGTTATGTATCAAGAACTCAAGATGGCTTGTGTTTCCAGGTAAGCTAGCTGCTTGTACCCATCATGCGGCTGATAATGATCAATACTGCTCTACGATATTTTATTTGTGTTCTTGCAAAACATCGTAACTACAGCTTTAATCAAGCTGTAGTTCACCCATTACCAAACGACAAAATTTTAGACTGATCCAAATTCAAAGGTGTTGCAGACGACAATTTCAAGTAAATGGATTTTCAAATTTACCAGTCTTATAGGGTAGAAAACATTGTGGGAAATGAAGAAATTGCTTATCACAAGCAATTTCTTCAGTTTCCACAATGTTTTCCAAAGCCAATATCTTGTAGGGAGTCAAAAAGAGTTATTGTGTGGTAATGGGTTAAAGGTGTTGCAAAAACACCGACGATTTTCAATGATTAACGAAGACTTTATTAGAGACTGCAAAATTTAACGTAGCATGGATCTTGACTAGATTGTACATATTCAAGGGCTTGTCTGGACCCGTGTTGGGCTCAAATACCAAAAGGACACTTTCCCACATTCCAGTTCAAATACATGTGTACATCTTCAAAGAATTCTCCAGTGTAATATCTGCATTAAGACGGTGGAGATTTGGCTTCATGGTATAGATAAACTACGGCCAAAATTATCTAGATTCCGGTAAAAGATTTTGCAAGCATAAATTTTCAAAAAAAAAAAAATTAAAAAAAAATGTATGTTCCCTGGCTTGCTGATTATTTTGGGTGTAGTCGTCAGCCATCCCATGATTCTCAATCTCCATCGTGTTTAAAGACGTCTTAATTTGCCATAGATTTTACGAGATGACAAGATGTAACATTTAAAACACTCGAGGGAAACATGGTATTTTCATATGCCAAGACACTCTATTTTCAATTGCATTTGCGAAAAATGTACTTGAATACTAGTTTGGACGATTGTACTTTTATAAGTTCCTACTTTTCGAGATGGTGTAAAGGGAGTTAATAAAAAAGCTTAAGCACTCTGTAAGTTTGAGAGAATGAGCCGACAATGTTCAGCTTATGCCTTACAGAAGGTCAGAACAACAGGTAAGAGGGGGTGGAGGCAACCTAAAAAAGCATTTCAAATTCAAACCCTATGTTGTGGGTTGGTACTCTAATGAGTACCCAAACCATAGGATAATAATAGTTTTTATTGAAATATTTCATTTTGAAAAGCCATCACCCCGTCTTATCTGTAGCCCCGAAAAAACTCTCCACATAAAGGTTTTCGCTGTGTTATACACTCGATCCAATAACCTCTTTAGTTGTTACTAATTGGGACTTGTAAATTGATTATTATGACGTTATTCACGCGTCATAAATGTTTACCACTCTGCATAATTGACTAAACGCCAATTGATAGATTCCTCCGCCCAACATAGAATCTAAGACAAACAATGAGGGCACTGATATGTCGATTGTTTTGATTGTCAGTTCATAGATCGATACAATATCAAATGCAACGAAGAATTAAAGACAAACAATGGGGTGTGTGGCATTTTTCTGATCGTCCATTGGCTTATCGATGGTTTTGATTGACAGCCGGCGTTTGGTTAATTCTGTAATAGTGAACAGTGATCGCGCACTGGTCATGCACTAAAACCATTAACATTCTACAGTAAATGATTGATTTTTGAAATTGATTTATACGAGAATTCAAATAAATCGACTCAATAGTTTTCATGAATTGTCACCAGAATGTTAAAACCAATGAAAATATTGTGACAGTTACCAACATTTTCTTCTTTCGTGTCTAAGACAATGACCTTTCTTGAATGTACGTCAAATCAAGGTCATGTTTAGGGAATACTTAATCATATTTAACTAACCAACTGGGCTATAAATTATAGCATTAATATTTATCATTATTTATAAGTTTTAAACCGCCGGGGAAATGTGGAGTTCTAAATAACGAACGAGAAATAGTAACGATCGAGCTTTAATTTTCTATCATTTGTGAATTAATGCTAAAAATACAGTTGAAACTTAGAATTAATCGGTTGAAATAACTTATTTACTTACTTAAGTTATACAGGGTGTTTCTTAATATATGTTACCATTACAAATAAACATAAGTCATTGATTGTACATACAATATCTATAGTCATGTTATACATATTTTACAGGGTAAATAATAAAGTTTTGTGTCGTGCAAAAGTAAAGGGAAAATATTGACGTCATGACGTCTTATTTGACGTCATCAAATGGGCCAATGGTGCTGCCCATTGACGCATGTTAGAAAGTTGTCAAAAGGCTTAATTAAATACTCATTGGTAACTGTCCTCAGATCTATGAAAAAACAATGAAACGCAACACAGATACTTAGAAAAATCTGAAGTTGTCTGTAAAGATCATTTCATTCTCACAATTTAACAGTTTGGGCAGCCTTAAGTCCATCAGTAATAGGCCCCTTCTTTTTTGAGGATGAACATTGTGTCATTGAGACAATGTTAAAACGAGTACACTTTTTGCATGAAATAAAAGAGAAACATGGTCTAGTATTAGAGCTGGAGGGTAACAGATGGTCTAATTGCAAAAAATGATTTTTTTGTGAAAAAAATATGCAAAACTTTTGTGTTGGCCATCTCAGAATGGTTAATAATATGCGATTCAGACAGAGATTGAGCCGAAATTATAAGAGAGATAGCCGAACTTAGGGAGAATCTAAACCCAAATTCAATTCCGTTACCGATGCGGTTGAATTTATTTTTTAACTGTCATGCATGCGCATACAGCGTGGACCAAGATTCAAACAAAATTCATACTTGAATTTCAATATGACGTCATCATGTATGTTGTGACGTCATTTAAGAAAGTCGCATGTCCTACAATCGCGACCCTCGAGACTGTTTGTAACCTTTTGCCGTTTTGGAACGTGGTTGCAACATGATCTCGAGCGTAATACAGTGACCGCCATATTGAACGTGAAAGTAGACGCAAGTAAATGACGTAATCAAAACAATACAATCCTTTAGCTAACGTTATAATTCAAGTGAAATATACTGTCAATGATCGGTAAATCACATCAATTATTTTATCTTGTAAAATTTTGTCACATTTATGAGGATACAATCGACTTTTGAACGCTGCTGTTTCAAATATTTTTTCTGTCGTAGATTTAAATAGTTGTTTGGTCTGCTTCCGTTGTCGTGACCAGACTACCGTTGTTATGCTTGTGGAGAGATATGGGCCGGATCGGCTCATGCCGGCAACTGTAATACGTTCGAGCCGATCTTGAGTAACGATAAGATCCGAGAATATTCAAATGGCATGTCCTACTGTTTTTGACCTACTTTCGACATCGCGTCATGAATTTGGTATCAAATTGCGAAAAATGAGTCGTTGCTTCAATAGTTTGTCGTAATCATTTAATTACGTCATATAAAGCTTAAAAAGTGTGCATTTTGTTTGTTTTTGACAAATTTTGGGTCCAAATCTGGGAAATAGTAGCTTTAAGGCAAAAATCTGCAGACTTTGATACAGGTTGAATCCGACAGGATGGTGCTACGCTCCACACTTCCAGGAAAGTTATTGTGTGGCTTGAAAAAACATTTGAGACACGGAGGATTTCATACAGGTCAGATAACGTGTGGCATTTGTTTCTTTGATATATCTGGAAGAGCAGGTACATGTACGTATATGCCATATCGCAATATCCGTGGATGCATTTAAATAGCATTCCTTTGTGAAAACGGAATATTTCATTGGACACTTGCAATTTGGTCTTTACAAACTTTTTAAAAGAAACATGTTGACGTCATTTTGCAGCATGAATGACGTCGTCTAGAATGCTTGTTGTAAAATTTTACAACATGAGTGAGATTGAATTCGTGTCAATCCTGAACCTAGGTATACTATTGTTATATGTCATATAAAACTTTATTATGTCTATTTTCACACAGTACATTTTATTTAAATGTCCATTTCTGAATTTAAACATACTTAAGATTCGAAATTTGGCCGACGCCTTGCCGATTATACACCGCCGATGTCGTGTGACCGATTTGGCGATCAACTGACGACGTATCTCCGATTAACCCTTTCCCAAACATGACCTAGTTTTCACGTCTCAAACACATTGGTAGGAAGAATGTTGAGGCAAAACCAGCATTTTCTTCTTTTGTCTCTATATTTTCTGTGCTATGCTGAACACAGATCCAATCTCTATTAACTTGCATTTTGTTGTTTTCAACAGCATTTGAATCGAATTAGACCACCCTTATATGTTGCTGTTTGGAAAGGAGTTTAATTGCAGATTTTCCCAATTATAACCCAACATTCGGTACCTAATCTTCGGTGCGTTTAGTAGACAAATAAGGAACAATTTCGGACAAACAATAATATTTCAGCAGCCTATGACTTGTGCTATTTTAAAATCTCGTATAGTCCTGCAACATGAACACGTGACATCTGCATATTGTAAATACAAATACCTCGTATGTCGATTTTTGCGATTTTCAAAGTACAAACTTGTATGTCCAGTAAAGACAATTCATTCAGGTTTAGGATTTCTTTACTTGTCAGTATCAATTACGCATTATATGTGAACAATATGTCTGAATTACAAGTAAAACCCTTTGATAAGTTTTGGAAAAGTTATTAAATTTTTTTCTTCTCATTTAAAGTTTTCCAAAAAACAAGATACGATGTTTTGCATTAACGCTGACGATATGTAATGACCCCACTTCGGCAATGTTTTGTTTAGACGCTCAACTAACGGACTTTGCGCACGAAAATTAAGCTGTTCCGGGTTAATGTTGGTGGATTATAACTATCAAGCCGTTCCGAGATAACAACACCGACGGTTTTATTACGATTACAACGGTAAATCATTTCTATTTTAGCAGAAGATTCATTGTTATAATAGGTCAACGACCTTTGACTGACCAAAGATCAGAGAATCTGAATTGGCAGGACAAGAGGGATTTCGAATAATAAGAAAATAATTATGTGACTCGAACCCGCAACCCTGCGATGAATCAACTCAGTACTATCTTGAGACGGCTACTGAACTGTAGCGACATCGAGGACAGCACGCAACACGTGTCATCATTCGCTTTTATTCAGTATCCTCTTTTTATGTGTTTTGGATTATATCGTAACCTTTCGTCACGGCTCATGATTCGATGTCGAGTAATATATTCACATTACCTATTTGTGTATCCGATGGTCCCAGTTTGTATTAATATTATAGCCGATCCACCAACGACGAAATTAGTCGGGAAAGGGAATCCGAAGTTACTGACCTGAAAAGAATGGATTGCATTATACAAATTGAAAGTCGTGTCGAAATCGTAGGGAACAACTTTACCGTAAGATTTTTGTTAAATTTGTTTTAAGTGATACTTATCACAATATTTGCACTTTTTCCTTATATTTACACATCTTAATTCATTTGAAAATGAACATGTCTTTTTCTTATTTCCATTAAGGGACTAGGTTTTCACTTATACTTAGCGAAAACTTGACTAATCCAGCTTCTAGATAACCAGGTGTCGATAGTACACTTATTAAAGGATATCTTATGTTTTTGGGGAAAGTTTTGGAGTCTGGTATAATTATGTGACATTATTTGCAATAATTATGATCAAAACTGATCAAAATCATCATATTTTACATTTACTATCATATTCGAGGAAATCAAACGACAAAATTATTTCAGAAAATTGTCATTAATTCTGTATTTATAAACGTGAAATTTGAATTCGTTATGAATCAAATAAAGTTGGAAAAGGCAAGGAATTTGCTGGATGCGGGGAATCTTTCAAAAAGCTGATGAGAACTCGTTGTTCACGACAAAGAAAAAAGTCTCAGTCGCCAATAACCTTTTTATCAGGTAATTTTTGTAAGATTTACCCCGTCCAGCAAATCCTCGGGATATTTCCATCTTTACTGCTTCAAACCAATTTCGAATTGGTCACGTACACGTATACATGTATAAAGAAAATATGACAATTATCTGAATTTCTTAATATTGTAACGTGATTTGCCAACGTGACATACCTTTGGAAAGAATATTTTATTTACAGCTAACGTAAAGTAACTTGTCCGGGCATCGTAGGTCGGACTGCTAAACCAAGCACTGGCTAATGTGGTGCACGTCTCCGTCTGGTTGTCGAACTTTACACCCCTTGCCGATGGCATAGCAGAAAAAGCGCAACCTAGTCCGTCTATATCAATCGTATTTGGATTAAGATTTATCAAAAATCTTCTTTTTGACGAAAAAGTTATTGTTGGAAAAAGAAACAGACCAACAAGAAAACATCGCGATATTTTC
This sequence comes from Fragum sueziense, assembly GCA_963680895.1. NCBI lineage: Eukaryota > Metazoa > Mollusca > Bivalvia > Cardiida > Cardiidae > Fragum > Fragum sueziense. The sequence continues at coordinate 23,045 of CAVMGG010000123.1, forward strand.
CAATCCATTGCTACTTAGGATATTGGCTGAACTGGTGATGGAATTATAATTTGATCTGGTGTTAAATGAAGCATCAATCTAAAGAAACCCTTTTCCAAGATTTGATTGTGACGTCTCCATGTAAATTAAGATTTGAAGGCATTTAAAGAAAAGGAAAAATGCCGATATCTAGGTTTTCTCCTTTTTCTCGAGAATTCCTTTACTGTTTTTTTTATGTTGTTGTACTTTGGTGCCCTCTTTTGGTGAAATTTGAAAAACAAAATATGATCGTTTCAAACATTTTGAGATAATGTTGTTTGGAAAAGGATTTAAGTTAATTGTAAAAGTATACAAGAAATGAATTATATATTGCAATGAGTTGCTTTATCAAAGATGATTTGAAACAGAATTTTCGATTGAATGATTAAACTCTTTCTCAAAGACAGAATTGATTAATTAATTAATACCCATTTGTGCCTAGCGTCCAGTTAAATTGACACAGACTTCTATATGTAATTATTTGCTTATCTATGATTTTATCTCTGTTTCTCAGAATTTGCTTTTACTGATAAGCCATCAATAAACAGAGAAATGCAGGGTCAAGTGATTATTGCATGGGGGATTTTCAGTAAAAATAAATATTATTATAAGAAAGGGGCGATTTAACAATGGAAAAGCGTACTTGAAAATGGATCGACCAAAAAGGATATCATATAACAAATTTTGTATTTCATAACTTTTTTTTATAATTTCCATCATCTTGGTATTTACGTTTTATAGAGGAATATAATTTCGTCCACAAAAGTGGACGCTAGGACTGAGAGAGTGCCTGTAGATTTTTGTGTTGCAACAAAATGTTTGTTATTTTTTTAACGAAATATACAGAAAATGAAGTTAGATATTTATTTAAAGACAAAGGAAGATTTGTGAGAGCTGATATTCATATTCAGTCCCTTTAATGAGTGATTTCCCAACTGTGCTACATCGTTAAATAAAGTATTTATTATTATTATTATTATTATTATTATTATTATTATTATTACTATTATTATTATTATTATTATTATTATTATTATTATTATTATTATTATTATTATTATTATTATTATTATTATTATTATTATTATTATTATTATTATTATTATAATTATTATTATTAATATTATCAGATAGGAGACTAGGCTCCCCAACTAGCACCTTCACGGTGCTCTGTGTTATCAGTCCCACATATCAGTCGGTTTCAGTCAAATGGAGCCTAGTCCAGGGACTGTTGTTATTATTATTAATATTATTTTTATTTGAAGAATGAAGACTCTTGTAATGAAGATTAGGCAGTGGCAAACAACAACCTCGGTGCACGGTAGCTTGACAAGCCTGATTCACCAATAATCAAACATCCACATTGAGGCCGATAAGGGTGCACGAGGACGCCAAGCAAGCGATGTCACGGAGGATAATCACGTGATACAACAGTTTTAGAATATCTTCAATAGTTTTGTTCATAGCGACAGATCTGAATTCGGTTCGAAGCAGAGAAGGTTGACAAACGTCACACACTAGATGGTCGTAGTGGATTTTCGAACAATTAGTTGATAGAAAAGCTATTGAAGATCAACCAAAATTTTGGCTGATCTTCAATAATTTTTTTGTCAGTTGATTTTTCAAAAACCCATCACGTCCAGCTTCTTCCAGGCATTTTCCAATCTTGTCTGCTTTAAACTGAATCCAAATTGATTAGCAAAAATGTTGACGAATTTCTTAAATTCTGTCTCACGTTATTATCCACCGTGGGTGTGTACAACTTAGGTATTACAGATGCTGTAATGATGAACTTGATGCTGGAACACATATTTTTATTGTATCGCGCTATGCGCGATACATATGTGGTATACATATTCTAATTTTAGAAATTACGTCATGAGGGATAATTATCTGTACTTGAAAGTCGTGTATATATAACCTACACATAAACTGTTTACACGGTATAATTTTTCAAGCAGTACTATAAGTACACATTGAAGTTCGTTTAATCTCATACCACACTGAAAATTCGTGTTAACAAAATTCTAGTATAGTTTTATACTTTGCATAGCAATGGAAAGTCCCTACTTCCGGTTTGCCCATGGTGGACATGTATTTTCCTATCTGTTTAAATGCAACGCATTTATGCATACCATTTCGGGTTGGACTTAAACACGCAAAGGACCTGTTTTTGGCGCAAAGGATGCAAAGGACATGAATGTGACGCAAAGGAGATTTATATCAGTCCAAACTCCTTAATCATGATTTTTTTATCGCATTAAATTGTTATATTCGTGTATTTTACGATTAAATCTAGTCAGTTATCTTTGTTTTGGGACATCAAGTGTCTGATTTTCGTGTTGAATCCGATTTAATAGGCTAATCACGGACGAAAAGGAGCTGGCTACGGCGCAATAAGAAATCAAAGAACGAGAAGTACCTTACTATTGAATGACCACTACATGTTCAATTTGGACTGGTCAACTTGCATTGTTACAAGGGATCGTCTTATCTGACTAGATATGTATATTGCTAGTAGAACAAATCGGTTTTCTCAAGCGTTTTTCAAAATTGCATTACAATGTGAATTCCTACTTTCGGTTTGCCCATGGCCTATCCGATTCACGGCATCGCTTCCTAAGAAATCAAAGCACGAAAAAGACTTACCCGGTAAGTATTGAATGAACACTGCATGTACAATTATGGATGATTCGATTCCATAATTTCAAGGGATCGTCTGAACTAAATAGGCATGTGTATAACTAGTAGAACAAATAGGTTTTCTCCATTTTTTTCTAAAAATTACAAACTGTTAGGGGTTTTCACATAAAAGAACAACTCAATTTTAATGTCTCAACAGTTTTTGACTGGATGGATTTCAAAACCGTTCAAAAGAATACTTTATGCTCAATCAATTCGCCGCCACAATCAAAACTTTAGTCCTATACTTTTTGTTACACTCTAGTAAATCTCCTCGTATGTGTCGTTCGTTCTTTGTGTTTTTTGTGTGTGATAAGTACAAATATAGGTCCCGATTTATGACCTGGCAGAGATGATCTGCCGGGTGAATTATTGAGACATATTCATGGTATTGCTTGTATTGTGTTACAGCTTAAATCCTAAACATAAGCGGCTGGTAGTTGTCACTTTATATGGCATTTCTGTATTTATCTTTTTACATTTAATTTATTGCACCGCCGGACAAAAGTAATAAGGATCATATCTGTGGCATTGTGGCTGTTGTGCGTTCGTTCATCTATTAGGCCAGTCACTTTAGCATTTAGGGTACCACTAATTCTAACAGAAATAATTTTGTAACTGAACGAAAGTCTTTTATATCATGATCAACATATCAAAAGTCCTCAGAGCAAATCTGGGGGGAAATGGTGTTAAATCACGCTAAAAGATGCCTTGATATGATCGTAATACACTGGTCCATCCTAACCACCATACATTTTCTCGAGTACCACGTGCTTCTCTTACACTATACTTTTCACATATCATTTTTAATTTGATTGAATTTTATATGAAAATTGAAAAATGTACTCATTATAAATAAAATTTAAAAGGATAAATATAACGAATAAGTAAAAATAGTTTCACTTTAAAATAAAATTATCTGCGATCGACTTTTAAAAGTACGGAAGCTCAATGTGACTATACTATCATTACATCTGTCAGATATAGATTATTCAAATCGGAATTACACAATTTGCGAGTAAATCATCATTTACTCGCCCCCAACCACTTGGTTTGAAGTCCACACATGCTTTTTGTTATTATACGCCCGAAGGGTCGTTTTATATCATGGCCCGGTCGTCTGTATGTCTGTCTTTCCGTCCGTCCGTCCGTTAGCAATTTCTTGTGTGCGCAACTTCTCCTACAGTTTTGATCGGAATTTGATCAAACTTGCCATAATGAATCTCCATGGTGTATAGTTGTGCACACTGCTTACGGAATTCAGATAACTCTTTTCGTTCTTGAATTATCTTCCCTTGAATAAAAAAATACCCATTTTATTGTGTGCGCATTGTGTGCGCAAGTCCTCCTACAGTTTTGATCAGAATTTTATCAAACTAGCCACAATGAATTTCCATGGTGTCTAGTTATACACACCGCTTACGGTATTTAGATAACTGTTTTTATTTCTGAATTATCTGCCCTTGAATTTAAGGAAAAATGCCCCTTTTCTCAAAAATTCCCATTTTCTCGTGTGCTCAATTCCTACAGATTCAACCCGAATTCAATCAACCTAGCCACAATGAATTTCCATGGTGTCAAGTTATACACACCGCTTACAGAATTTATATAACTGTTTTCATTTCTGAATTATCTGCCCTTGAATTTAAGGAATAATGCCCGTGTCCTTATATATACCCATTTTCTCGTGTCGCAATTCCTACAGTTTCGACCAAAATTCAATCAAACTAGCCACAATGAATCTCTATGGTGTCTGGGTGTGGAAGCATAATTTAGATAACTTCTCATGTTTGAATTATCTGCCCTTGGATTGAAAAGAATGGCCAATTTTACTGACAAGCCCCTCTCGGGCGTATATGCGCCGCTCTGCGAGGCTCTTGTCAAATATCGAGGTAAAGGACGAAAATTATTATAATGGATATCTTAACATTTTCTCTCGATAATTCCTTATTTTATATATTGTGCGTTTTATTCTTTCAGTTACTTTGATAATTTTTTGCATCTCTTTATCTCGAGTCGGTCTGAAAGGAAGAATGTCAATAAGGCCGTTTTCGTGACCTAGTCCGAATTTCTTCCTTTCTACTAGTATACACTTAACCACTAACATGTTGACCATATGCAAGCAAAGTATCCACTTAAACGAAGCAATGGTTTAGAAAATTCATTAAATCAAAATGAGGGGGGTAACTCACCCGCTATGCAATTAGGTGGTAATCAATTTCAAATGCAGTTTTACTAAACTTTCAAAATTCTAAAACTGGTTATGTAGTTTTATGCATTATGTTATATACATGTTGTTGTTTAGCCAATTACATTAAGCGTCATGTACGAGAGAAAAGGGATGATAAGCAGGGTTATGACTTTTTCTGATTTTTAACGGTACTTACTTTACGAAAAATCAACAGATACATAACCATATCGTAAAATTATAATTTCAATAAAGGCCCCACATTTGTACAACTACAAGTTAAAAGTCTTCCGCCAACTGAAGCTGCTGCCAAATACCACAGTTTTAGAGCCTATCTTCAAGTCCAAACGTGGGTAGGAAACACGATAGAACCAACTGAATTGGGCTGGAACAAAATCAACAACAAATTAAATCCAGTTCAAACACACTTGTCTGCTGTACCCGAACGCCTGCTCAAAATGCTTAGATGTAATTGTAAACTAAATTGTGATTCCAAAATGTGCATATGTAGGACACATGGTCTGTCCTGTTCAGCGGGTTGTGGAGAGTGTCGTGGTGTAAGCTGCACTGATGTGCTCTTAATTAATGAAGATTTCGAAATGGATTGAATTTATAAGTGCCATCCAGATGAACATGTATCTGGAAAAAAGGCCTTGATATGTTATAACATTTAATACAAACACACTGTAGATCTAGATGTAGATTAAGATCAGGCTGTGTGTCTGATCGCAAAGCCCGTTGTTCCTATATCATGTTTTTCGTGTCCTATACCGTCTTTTATATTGTCGACCTTGATCAGACATTACTGGGGCACAATTTGATCTACATATTCGGTAGTCTGAAAGATCAAAATGGTCGCTTATCCAGATCCGCACCAACACACAAACACTCAAATATATCTAATACATCAGTTTTTGTCTTTGGCATGTTTGGGGTAACTCTATACAACATCAAATATGCATATAGATATACCATTTTGTCTTACATAACCTTGAATTGCACATAATTTGAAAACATACAAACGATTTTATTATTATTTATTATTATCATTATGACTCGAAATCCATTACAAAGTGATAGAAATGATTTTGTGCTAAAGATAGACTCGGTTTACCGTTGAATCAAGCCGTAGTTACGAGATTTCATAACAACACCTACGAGATACTATTGTTTGTCTGAAATTACGTCACGGTTAACTGGATAAAAGTATTCCTTATATGCATTATTGGCCGGTGGCTTTCTAAATAGCAAAAATCAATCAGTAATGAAAAACAGTAATTGATTTGACGTCTGTGAAGAGAATCGAATCGTAAAATAAACTACAAAGATGAAAGTGATGACAATCAGATTCTTATCCTTTTGTATCAATATTTTCTTGGCTATATTGTACACAAATCCGATCTTTTTGCAAATTGTTTTTGTCGTCTGCAGCAGCTTTAGAATGGGAAGTCTAATATTTACGTTCAAATGTCTGTTTAAATGTATTTGATAAGTTAACCTTAGTAAATGAGTGGGTGGGGTATTTTCACCTGCAAATTCATTTTCCATGTCTAATTGGAATAAAGAAAATATCAAAGTCTGTGTTTTTTACTTAATAAACCCCTAATATTACGTTATCTATAATATGTTTCATCCGCAATAACATATTTGGTTTTAAAAGATGGGTTTCTAAGCCTACACGGAAAAACATTCTTTTGGCTTGCCTTGTAGGGGTCTCTTCGTTAGATCGATATTTTTCATATTTCCCCTCGAGTAACATTTGAGGACTTTTTTTCTGGAATGAGTAGATGGTTGTAGATTATAAAAATGTTGGCTTCGTTTCTGTTAGAATTAGTGGTGGGTTGGGCCTATTTTTCGGCTAAAGTGACTGGCCTATATGTCTGTTATCATAAACTTTTCCTATTCCTGCTATTATCAAAGCATTTTTAGATTTCATAGACTAAGATTAGCGTGCACTCTGATCTATTCAACACAGTCTGTTCTCTAGTGAATGATTATACGAAGAACAAATAAGATATAGTGGTCAAAATGTTCCGGTTTGGAAAATTTACTTGATACGATTTTTATATTCAGAAGGCTAATGGGTAAACAAATACTTTTTTCTATTTAATTAAAGTATTTTACCTATTCTGACCAAAGGCTAGCGGGGCTTATGCCACGGTCCTGTTTCCGGCGTGCTTTCAGGTGAAAACTTCTCCAAAATTACTAGGCCAGTTTCAATCAAGATTCAAACAGGAATCTTCTAACATAGGAATCTAACAGGAATCTTCCTTGCATGGAGCCTTTCGAATTGTTTTTGTTTTCTTTTGGTTGTTTTTTTTTTTTTTTTTTTTTTTTTATTTTTTCGAAAAATAATTTCATAGTGAACTGTGGTTACTATGGTGCACTTTCAATTTTTTTGTGTGTGTCTTTTTTTCCTTCTTTTTTTTCCAAAAAATAATTTCACGGAGAAACGATTCAGGACCATCCCTAATTCCTTGCTGAAATATTCGGTTTCCTTTCTTGCTTAAGTTAATTTTAATCCCCATTTATTCAACTGCAACATTTAACACTTTTGTATTTGCTTACTTCCCTTCCTATGTTGTTTGATTAATGTATAATCTGGCTGAACACACAAAAATAGACTAGATCTAGCACCAGCATACGCAGACATGCAATCCTATTTCGGTTTTCACTGCATGTTGACTTAACCAGACACTTGTACCATTTTATTCAGTACTTTGGTATAATTTCTTAAGCGCGATACAATTCATTTTGCTGTACATTACAGCAATTTTTTACTTGTTATACGGTTAACGCATATCTCCTAATTTTTGGCGACTTGCTTGCACCTCTAAATGTTGTTGGCGAACATTCAAAACTGATCATCAACTACACAGGTACAACAAGATCAAACAGAATAGGAGACTGTGCCTATCTGATCACGATATGTCAAAGCCTCAGTGACAGTTCGTTTTACACGAGAAGATGTATGGTCTAGTGGTTGTTGATCCTGTCCAGTCAGCCTAAATGTGGTCAAAATTGATTCAAGTACGACATCCCTATGAAATGCACCATTACAAACATTGTACCTGAGAGAAAGTGTTTCGAAGAGTTTCGAATATTTGAAAAATGTTAGTAGCCATAAAATCTCGTATCTACGTCTTTATTTAAGATATAAATGTAATGATATTTTGTCAATAATTTTCACAATCAAAATTTAATTCAAAATTGTGGATGAATTGTTTTATACTCACAATTTATAAAGACTGAAACAACAAATTTAAAGAAAAACAGACGAGAACTTTACACAAGTCCGATCTTGATTGAAAACTGTTGAGCACATTCCGTATTGAATCTATGCAACAATTCTTCTGACCGGTGAATTTCAATGCAAAATGTCTAAAGGAACCATTCTACTTTGATTGTATAAAACATTAAAATATAGGGTAACATTACAACTCGTTTCAAGTTTTAATTATTTCCAAAATAAGACCCGAGGCGCGAGATTTTTACGATATCTTGAGATTTCTTAAGGTGTTTTAGAATAAATCATTCTTAAGAACAAGATTTTTAAGACGGTCAATGGCAATCGCTATTACCATATAATTCTTGCGGAACTCCTTGGTCAACTCTGTAGAAACAACGTAAGAGTGAATTGATCGAGTTGCTCCGAACACTCCATAAACCGCCAAGTTCCAAATGCTCCATACATCATTCAAATGACGTCATCATAACGTCATTTTTATGAAGTATGGAACATTTGGAACTCCTTTGTCAGCATCTATGTTTTAGACTCTTTATCTAAAACATCTTAAAACATCTTAAAGAATCTCGCTCTAAAAAAACGCGCATAAGGCCTTTACATCACAAATAGATAATACTTGGGGAAACATTTGCATCATATTGTTGCTCCATGGTTATCTACAGCATATGGTTTCGGGGTGGGTATTGGTCTGGAGATAAAGACTACACAAAAACACTTCTATGTTTGCTTTTCACCCCATAATAAGATCTCCGAGATGTAAAATAAAAAGACAAAATTCATTAGACAAGTTAAAAAGGTACGATCTTGATATTTACAACATGTTTCATCGCGTACAATTGGTTCTCGTAACTTAACAATTTAAGGAATTGTGTAAACATAATTGTTCAAAGAAGGTACGAATGTTAAATGGAGTGAAAGCTACCGAATACGGAATCTCATTCATGGAGACAAGAACAATATATCAAACACCTGTGGACTCGAACCCAATCCTTCCGAACAAAATCAAAAACAACAACAACAACAACAAATAATAATAATAATAATAATAATAATAATAATAATAATAATAATAATAATAATAATAATAATAATAATAATAATAATAATAATAATAATAATAATAATGATAATAATAATAATAATAATAACAACAACAATAATAATTATCCAAATCGATCCGATCACAATTAGGAAAGTAACTAAGCAATTCTAGATAAGCCAAATCTCAACTTCACAAAACTCAATATCAACAACCATCTTGATGGACAGCTATTTTAATCAAGCACTTGCCTAAACAAAAGAAATTCTGAGTCACGTATTTATACGCCACGATTTCTATACATCTGGATAGGTGAACTGAACTTGATCGCTCGTGAACGTGTTAGTTGCACTGTAGAAGTAGAACAGCTGATAGTTGCTGCAGGACGTCCTGTGGTTGAAGCTGTGGAACAGGTTGTTGTCAATATATGTCTGAAATAGCAAAGATTGTCCCTTTTCAACAAAAACCTCGTAACTGCAGCTTAAAGCAAGCTGCAGTCACGAGGTTTGTGTTAAATAGCAGTCTTATATTAGTAAAGGAGAACATACAGAGCGGTCACATGACTTGTTGATTCCGTGTTTATTCTACGGCACCAAATGCTCATAAAGATTGATAGTTTCTTTAATCAAGACGTTATATTAGCGAGATTGTTTGATGTTTTCTTAGGATTTATATACATGTATTTACCGTTAATGGGACCGAGATTCTGACCGAGATATTTCATATCGTCGCTTTTCTGCAAAAACCTCGTATCTGCAGCTTGTTTTGAGGTGCAGATACTAGGTTTTTTAAGAAAAGCAGCGATATGCAAAACATTATACAAATGAAAACATTGTGCTGTCATTTGTATAGAGTCCAAAACATGTTCTAAATCCAGCTATTAATAAATTATAAAGCTTTCGGAGCAACTCAGTCTTTTCGGTGTCAATTTGTTTCTATAAATAAATGATTGCGTGATTTCGCAAGAAATACATGTATATGATAATGGCTCAAAAATTCGCCTTGAGAACGCTTTGTCTTAATATATCTTAAGAAATCTTAAGATATCTTTAGAACGTGCCACTGATATCCTACATCATAGTATCAAATGTCATAAAGACCCTTTTCCACAGCCCGACTAATAAACATTGAAAACGTAAAAAAATAATTTAGATTATGCTTATCGTCATACGTCGGTAATAATGTTTTTGTTACTAAGTGCATAAAAGCATTTGCAAAACTGATTTTTAACATATTCCCAAATGGCAATATAAGAGTATTTTTCATACATATTTAAAAACTTTTAAAAACAGAATTTCTAGAGCACATCACTACAACAAATCACTAAAAAGTAAGAAAATTGACTGATTAAATTTCAAAACTTTTGCAGACCACAAAGCGAATTTTTGATAGAAATAGAATGTATGCGCAGTTTAAAACAGAAAAAAAAGGTTAAGGAAAAAGGGAGAAATGCTGATTACATGAATCAACATTTTCTTCTCATGTCTCAGTTTTTAGCTCCACTGGCCGAAGGCCAGCGGGGCTTATGTCATGGCCCTGTGTCCGTCGTGCGTCCTTCCGTCCGTGCGTCCGTCCGTCCGTAAACAATTTTCAAACATCTTCTTCTCCAAAACTATTGGACCAATTTCAACCAAACTTCACCAGAATCATCCTTACATGAATCTCTACCAAACTTTTTCAAAGAAATAAAATCCGTGCAGAACTTGAATTTTAATTGATTTAAGTTTCTTTAAAAATTCTTCTTCTCCAAAACTACTGGACCAATTTCAACCAAACTTCACACGAATCTTCCTTGCATGAATCTTTACCAAATTCCTTCAAAAGATTAAAATCCGTGCAGAACTTGAATTCTAATTAATTTAATGATTTAAATTTTCGAAAAATCTTTAAAAATTCTTCTTCTCCTAAACTACTGGACCAATTTCAACCAAACTTCACACGATTCATCCTTGCATAAATCTCTACCAAATTCCTTCAAAAAAAATAAAATCTATGCAGAACTTGAATTTTAATTAATTTAATTGAATTGAATTTTCGAAAAATCTTTAAAAATTCTTCTTCTCCAAAACTACTGGACCAATTTCAACCAAACTTCACAGAAATTTTTCTTGCATGAATCTTTACTAAATTCCTTTAAAAGAATAAAATCCGTGGAGAACTTGAATTTTAAATAATTTAATTGATTTAAATTTTCGAAAAATCTTTAAAAAAATTCTTCTCCAAAACAACTGGAACAATTTCAACCAAACATTACAGAAATGTTCCTTGCATTAATCTCTTCATAATTCCTTCAAAAAATAAATTCTATGTAGAAATTAAATTTTAATTTATTTAATTAAATTATATTTTCGAAAAATCTTTAAAAATTCCTCTTCTCCAAAACTAATGGACCAATTTCAACCAAACTTTACAGAAATGATCCTTGAATTAATGTCTTCTTAATTCCTTAAAAAAAAATTAAATTTTATGTAGAACTTAAATTTTGATTAATTAAATTAAATTAAATTTTCGTAAAAATCTTTTTTTTCCAAAACTACTGGACCAATTTCAGCCAAAATTCACACGAATCTTCCTTGCATTTATCTCCTCTAAATTCCTTAAAAAATAATTTCCTTGTAGAACTTAAATTTAAATAAAATTTAATTAAATTGAATTTTCGAAAAATTGCTAAACAATCTTCTTCTCCAAAACTACAGGACCAATTTTAACCAAACTTCACAGGAATCTTCCCTGCATGAATCTCTTCCAAATTCCTTTATGATCGGACGAAAAGCTTGGCCGTTGTGGGCTAGGCTTTTTTTGTTATATGAAACAGTGTAATTTTAAGAAAATTTTAAAAACATTTCTGCTCCTTAATCACATATTTATTTTCATTCTGGTGTAGAACGAATCTTCTTTGAATAGACCTCTATTGTATTCCTTCAAGAAGTTCGTAGTCTAAATGTATAAAAGCCAGTGGAGCGATACAGGGCCATCTTGGCCCTCTTGTTCCCTAGGCTTTTCCGATTAGGTTCGCCAAAACAAATGTCTTGTTCGGATAGAGTTTACAGCATAATTATAGATGAAGCATTCACAAAACATTTGTTTACCTATTTGAATGTAATGCTCGAGTCTCAGTAAGGGTGTTGTGGTAGTAATGGTATGAGAAGCGACAGGAATCCATGATTAGGTGCTCTAGTCTCCGCAATATGATAATCAATCAATCAATCAATCAATCAATCAATCAATCAATCAATCAATCAATCAATCAATCAATCAATCAATCAATCAATCAATCAATCAATCAATCAATTCACAAAACATACCTGAATCTCTGTTGTTGTTATTTTGAACTCCAGCTTATAAACCTTGTTTGAAGTTTGAAAGGGGTTGGTTTTTTTCTCTTCAAAGCCCCATACTCCGTTTATTCTCGAGTTGTAAAATATGGAATTCTCGTGCTCCCGCAATTGTATGAAAAAGGCTATCATAGATCTGTCCCAAGGCGTAAACATGATATCGAAACTGAAAGCAGTTAGAATTAAAGGTATGACATCCATCATTAGATACCTAACACTTCGTGTATCTTCGGGTGACACCCATTACGACGGAAAATGACGATGGTATACGGAAGTTGATATCCAGAAACCCTTGTAAATTTCTGGGCATCATCCATGGCAACGAATATTGACGAGGGATGACTGCGTCTATTTCCGTTGGCACGGATGCACGACCCATGCTAGGTTGATGGAGGTAAAAATATATCATGGAAATGTATTGAATGGTCAACCTGTACAGCTAGATCATCATTTCTGCTCAAGAAAATTTCAAATGAAAGAAGTTCATTTAGCCTTCGTAGATCAAAAATATACTGAGAGGCAAAATAAGTATACACCCTAGTTATTCCACGTTTTCTGAGAAAACGATTCATATAGTAGGCAGGCCCGTAGGAAGCAATTTCATATTGGGGGGCTAAAGCCCTTGTCCTGAATATTGCGGGGGACTAATTTGGATTTTCCCAAAATTTTCAGTGTAAAATTAAGAAAATTCGGCATTTTTGGCCAACATTGGGGGGGCTTAGCCCCCCTAGCCCCCCCCCCCCCCCCCACTGTTCCTACTGGCCTGGTAGGTACGATTTTTAATCATCACCGAAGGTGGCCATTTATTGATGTACCCTTCTCCGTCTATCCGTGTATACGAGGGGCGTTCATTAAAGATTTCCCCTGACCTATTTTCAGTTTCGGTTGGAAGTTGAAATTTTACATTATACATTACCTTATATCTCTATAGGTCACATGAAAAATTGCAGCTCTGAAATGTAATTTGTTTCTTATTTCCGTAAGCTGCAGTTAAGTAAGGTAGCGTGATGGAGCAAGCAGTCACCAGATTCCTGTATTTGAAAGGTCGCACCCTAAAGGAGGAATTTGATGACATGAAAGAAGTTTGTGGGGACGATGTCCCATCATATGACTTTGTCAATTACTGGTATACTCAGTTCGAGTGTGGTCGTAATTCTGTGGAAACAGTCCGAACCCTGGGCACACACAGTCTGTCATTGATGATGCCACCATAAAGTCAATGCAAGGTTTCGGGCACTCTCTACGGTATTCTACAGAACTGGGGCCCGTTTTACTAAGATTTGCGTAAGTTTTTGCGTAACTTTACGTCCAAAAAAATATCGTTACTCTAAAAATAGAACAACAATTTGGTCTCGCCTCGGTTTAGTTTCTTGTAAATATCAATAAATAATAGTAGTGTAATCTGTTCAAACTGTGTTTTTATGCATTTCTAAAGGTAATTGTTCTATTAAAAAACTACAGAAATATGGAAATCTAGGTCATTTGCTGAAATATTATTGTGCTGAACACTCAAAACGGAAACGTTTTTAAACGTATGATCCCGGGGTTCATTAGAACCGGGAAAATGTGAAAGATACTAGCTGTTAAGTTGTTGTTGTTCTAACCTATAAATAGTAACACAAAAAAGTGGAAAAAACATCGAAAATTACATACATTTGCCGTGGACTTTTTAATTTCAACATATCTTTTGATATATATTTTGATTCTTTCGGTAAATCTTTAGTTTACAAGGCTTTATAAAGTAATTGAGGCACTGGCATTAGTAACGAAAATACTTACGTCAACTATTGTTGATCGTAAAGTTACGCAAAAACTTCAATTTTCCAGCCAAGGTCCCGAGATTAGCCTAGATTTGTTATCGTGTCGACAGAGCTCGATCGCTCTGTAGTAAAACGTAGTAAAATGATGGGCGACGGAAAGAGAGTAGGCCTATCCAGAGGTGCGTTCTTTAGAGCGAGATTTCTTGAGATATCTTGAGATTTCTTAAGATATTTAAGGATAAAGCGTTCTTTAGAGCAAAAATTTTAAGACGCTCAATGGGAGGCGCCATTACCCTAAACTTCGTGCGGAACCTCTCGGTCAACTCTGTACAAACAATAAAAAAGAGATTTGACCGAGGTGTACCGAACACTCCATAATTCATAATCCGTGGCGTTCCGAATGCTCCATACTTTAAACAAATGACGTCATGATGACGTCATTTGTATAGATATGGAGCATTCGGAACAACTCGGTGAAATCTCGGTCTTAAAAACGCTTTATCCAAAACATCTTAAGAAATCTTAAAATATCTCGGTCTAAAGAACGCGCCTCAGACCTCGGCTAATTGATATGACAACACAAACTTACAAATTTGTATCTCCGACAGTTCCCGTTTCCATCAACATAACAGCTGACCCATCTTCGACGAAACCGGTAGGGAATGGGATTTCAAAAGCGTTGGTCTGAAAAGATTTACAAATGTCGTTTTCTAGGACAACATATAATAGGGGATAAATGCATTCGATTTGCAAATATAAACCCTTTGATTTCAGTACTCATTCGAATTGTCTCGAGGAGGCGATTCTAATGAGTACCCTTATTACAGGGTCTGATGATTATTGAAATATAGTTTGCATTTTAAAAAACCACCCGTTCCCCTCTTATCTGAAGCATTACATTCCATGTTCCTGATTTACTAGAGGTGCCAAATCAAAATAAGTACAACCTTATTTCATTTGTAGCAAAGTTTACCAAAACTACATTTTATTCCTGTTTTCAAGCGATGTACAGATACGATATTTTTAAAAGTCTCCAAACAAAATATTTTTTCAAAATAAATCGGATATGATCGCTGTGGATAATCACGTGATACTACAGTTTGAGAAAATCTTCAATAATTTTATGGACAGACGTCATGCATTAGATGGACATTTTAGAATTTTGAAAAATCAGCCGATAAGAAAAATCAACCGATGAAAAAATTATTGAAGATTAACCAAAATTTTGGTTGGTCTTCAATAACTTTTTTATCAATTGATTATCAATGATCAACCGCGGCCAGGTTATTTATAGCATTTTCCCACCTTCTCTACTTCAAACCGAATTGAAATTGGTCAATTATTAACAAAACTATTGATGATGTTCTGCTATTCCTAGTCATGTGATTAACCAATGTGATTTTGCTAGGTTCCAACTGCCGATCAGATTAATCTGATCAGCTCGCTCGCTAAAACTCCTCGACCAGATTACTTCTTCTCGATCTATAGTTGGTCTAACCCGACTTTACAGTCGATATGACCGTGTGAACAAATTGGGCAGAGGTCGAATAATCTTGATGCTAGATTGGACCTTTTGAGAAGGATCAAATAATGCTCATATTTACAAAATTGATTGTCACGTACCTTTGCAAGTGGTACTGTTGTTGAAGCTAACGTAAAGTAGTTTGTCTGTGCCTCGTAGGTCGGGCTGCTGAACCAAGCATCGGCTAGTGCGGTGCACGTCTCAGTCTGGGTATCGAACTTAACACCCCTGACAGACGGCATTGCAGGAACAATACAATAAAGCCCATCTAGGTTGTTCGAGTTTGGAAAACGTTTAACCAAAAAGTCTCTTTTAAATGCAAAATTAACAGAAGGAAAAATAAATAAACCTACAAAAATGCTACGCATTTTTCCCAATCCATTACTATACGTTTTATTGTCTGAATTGATGATTCGTGAATAGACGTTTTATCATAATCTTGTATTAAGTGAACCGTCAATCCATTTTAACCATTTCTCAAACAAGCTCCGATTTTGACATCCCTATTAGAAAAGGCTTGTGTAAACATTAGGACAAAAAATGTTAATAATGCATTTTTAATTTTGCCATAAGAGTTTCCATGTTATGATTTACATAAATCACATCTTTCTAAACACCTAGACTAGGATACCATTTAAAAAGGGTTCTCCTTTTATTTTACAAACGAGTCCAACTCGACCAGCCAAAAAAAAAATGCCCTTTGGTAAAGATAACAAGTTACTCATCAAAAAGATCTAGACTCATTTAATTTTAAATTAGAGAAGTAGTCATTATATCCGATGCTTTTGTAAGGAAACTGAAGATATGGACTAATCATATCTGCCTGATTTTTACACGCACATGTACTTTAAAAAATGATGCGATAACGCATTTTAAAGTGAACCAGCATTTGTTAATTTATGGCGTCACATGCATTTCCTTTGTGTTTTCACCCAGCGCCCATCTAGGCTGGTAGACTGGTCCGAATTCGAATCCACTGAAGGGCCTTAAAATCGCCACAACAGAGGCATTTGTTAAACAATACTTGCTTTTTATGATCCTATCAGAGAAGGTATCGAACGGTTTGTCGATAGATCTAGGGGGAGTAATCCAGTTTACCTATTTTTGTACTATCTAAGGGAAATAACTCTTGTATGAAAATTAAAAAGGGGTTATTTCCCTCAGACCATTATAGCACTGAAAACAGAATAACTACACCGGAACTATTTTCTCAGTCGACAAAGTAGTTCGACATGGATGTTTTTCCTCGAAAAGCAATAATTATTTGGCATGTCCGTTTAGGAATTGTAGAAAGTCAAATTTCAATATGTAAAAATGATATTAATCTAGATTCTTGGTTTCTGATAGTGTATTTCTGCATGAGCTTTCAGTCAATGAGGTGGTAAATCGGTGTTTGCCATTTTGCCATTTTGCCATTTGACCCCTTGAGGAATATTCGTGTGACAGCAATAAGTCGCTTCAGCTTCGCTGGCGACTTTCAAAGCGTGAAAAATAAAAAAAGAAAATGACGACAGCAAGGATACTGGTTTCGGCCGGGTATGCATTACAAGACGCCGGTATATCGACGGCATCGGCATGCATGAATCAGCGACTTATCGCCGTTTTTTTTTTATTTTTACTTATCTTACAAAACTTCGATCCAAAGTTAGCCACCGCCTGGCTTCGCTTGTATGTGACGACGATGCTCGGCCAAACGATACATCAGTAAAGCGACCTACTCTTTGTATTTCTAGGTTTAAACCGCAGACATGTCGATACCGCCAAATGCGTTTACCGACGTCGATTCAGTTTTAGATGACTGGTCTGTCAATCAGCCACATTAAAATTGTGCCTGAAAGTTAATTACCCTGTTTTATTTTTTTCGATTGGGAAGATGATTTGCATGTCGTTGGATGAGACCCGTCCGGGCACATGAAGTGCATTGTATTGGACCTAGCGAGATGTCAACGATACGTTACCGGTTATTGAAGTTAGGGAGAATGAGTTAGACACGTCGGCGATGTGTAAAACGTTATACCCGGTTAGACGGTCGGCAATATCCTTTAAGTTGAAAACAAAATTAGTTGCATACAAAATAATGTTAAAACGAGTAACATATGTCATCATCAATTCCAGTAGAAGCAAAGACAATAACAAAGACAATAAACTCATAAACACATTTGAATCGATATGAATCTACATGCTATGGATGTTAAATAAGCAATACGTTTGGTGTTGGGGCTCAATATTTTATAGAACAAATCTGAAGCGGGTCGCTATTTTACATGAGGTCAGTATTTCATAGATATGGGTCAGTATTCTGTATAACATAACGACCGTTGGATCAGTATCCTATATAAAATAAAGACCGGGGGTCATCATTCTATAGAGGTCACTTCACAACACAGGCCCGTAGGAATAAAATTCATATTGAGTGGGCTCAAGCCCCTGTGTCTGAATATTGGGGGGGGGGGGCTTATTCGGATTTTCCAAAAATTTCAAAGTAAATTTGACATTTTCGGCACTCGTTGAGTGGGCCTACCCCCCTAGCCCCCTGTTCCTATGGGCCTGCAACGTTAAACCGGCGGGCTAACTTTATCAAGTTGTGGTTATCAATAATTTTCCTTTAAGCCTTTCCAAAACAAGACCTGGTTTTGACGTCCCTAATAGAAAAGGTTCCGGAAAATATTGAAACAAAAGAAGAAACTGCTGATAACCAGCAGTTTCTCCTTTTGTCTCAATATTTTCTGCGCAATTTTTAAAACAAATCCTATCTTCAATAACATCCACTTTGTCATTTGTTGCAGTTTTTGAAGAGAATCACCCTAGAATTTTGTCATTTGGGATAGGGTTAATTAGCCACGATAGCTGATAAAGTTTCGTACGCTGTTCGAGATCGTCCTCGTCCTGGCTTCTGTAGAACACGCTGTCTTGTTCAATCGCGCTTTATTAAGCTTTGCTATATTTGGCAGGTGAGACAGTGCGCTGGCTTTTTACGGGACGTAAATGGGTGATTGCAAGTATTAGAGGAAAAGGGGATTCTGGCTGGCTTTCAAAGTGACAAGGCAAATTGGAAAATATATGTTACCAGTTTCCCTTTTTCATGATGTATCCAGTCAAAGTTCAATATCTGGTCATTGTAAAAACAGGGGCACCTGGTTTTGACTGAATCAGAAATAAAAGGGAAGGAAAAGTTAATGCTAAAACATGACTTTGATAAACAGAGAAAACAGACAAGTTACATTTTGTAATTCACACAAAATACACAAAACTCAATATATTCCCAAAGTACTTACTCACCTTACATTTCAAAATGGCAAGGCAATAAAAGAGTTAAGGACAAAAGGGGCAAAAATAGGGAAAGGGACTTATTTCTTTTCAACATAAAATGCAAAGGACAAGTGACCAAAAAGGGACAAGGACTGTTGTATAGGTACAGGAGGCAACAAGAGAAATCAAAGTTCTTCGTCTGAAAAGGGCTAAGACCAAAATAAAGAACGTTCTAAAGTTCTAAATGTCAATAAAATGTTTTTAATCTTACTTTTGTGTGTTTAACCCAATAGCGAACACTTTTTTCCAGTAACCCATGACGTAATTTCAGACAAACAATAGTATCTCGTAGGTGTTGTTATAAAATCAAGCCGTAGTTACGAGATTTTTTAACAACACCGACATTTTATCAAAACATAGTGGTAAAACAAGTCTATATTTAGCATGAAATTCAATTTGAATCCATTTCAAGGGCGGATCCAGGATTTTTTCCGGGGGGGGGGGGTCCAAGCCCAAGATTTTTTTCCAGTGGGGGTCCAAGCTCAAATTATGGCTTAAAATGTAACAAATGTGTAACGTTACACTAAATTTATGTTGTCAAAATTTAATTTTAAAGTAGTAAGAAAATGAGAATTGTGTGTGTGTAAAGTACATAGTTTACACATTTAAGATAACAATAAAACAACTCCGGTTGTTTTCCGATGCCTAGTTTTGGAGAAATTAAGTCCCAAAGTGGTGATAATTTACCTGTAAAATTTTCCGATATTCAGAATTCCTCTAACAGTCGCTTAACTACGACAGGTATGCGTGACGTCACCAAATGGAGTGGCTACCGATGGTCACGGTTTTACATGTTATGACACCGCGTCTAATTATTTTGAAGAAAACATAGAATGTGACACACCATTCAGCTCAAGAATTTTTCGTAAAGATTTGTGAGACGAATAAGAACGAAATAACAGAGGTAGTTTTGGAAAATACACAACTTGTATTAGTATTACCACTCGCAAAAATCGCAAAATTATAGCGATAAAAATCGTCAAGAGGCAAGCGTTTTTTAAAGAAAAGAAAATCAACATTCAGCCGATCGTGTGACTGTCACACGTCAATATTCACATTTACAATGAGATTAACACATCGACGCGTGTCACATGATAATGGCAATTACGCATATTGACAAGTTGTAATAATCCAGTTTAATTGACGATTGGGCGTGTCAGATGGTTAAGAAAGATTCCGATTGGATATTTGGTATAATATGTGAAAGTAGGCGTGGCAATTTGAATTAACTAGATTCGGCACGTATGAAAAGCGATCGATTTGTCTAAAAAGCATAATTTCCTTTTATTTTCTTTGATATTTGATTGGCAGAGATAAGCTATTACGGTTATATGAAATGTTATCTGTCGATGATTGATGTAAATTCCAGTTTTTTGGGGGATTAAAATATTAGACCAGTCGCTGTTTTCGTTTATGCATTCGAATCCCGAAAAAATAAATGAAAAAGATTCGGAAACTCTACATTCATTGGGCTCTATTTAACATTCTAGGGAAAAACGGCTAGAAAAGAAATATTTTCTGAGCTATATTGCACATTGCACAAGAAAATCTATTTTGTTGTCTGCGACAGCTTTCAAAGTAGAACAGTTTTAATATTTGCCATATCCTATTTCCCGGAATGTTTCTCTCCTGTAACAAGGATCTACCCATATTTTATTTTTGTTTACCGAAACTTGATTATATTCTGCAGATTTCAAATTTTAGAAATCTTACACTCTATTGTTAGGGGAAATGCTTGGTGAAATGGTTTAACCATAAAATCTAAAAATTACTTTTTTTGAAAATATTCATCACTTCACTAAGCCAAGCCACTGCAAGATGATAAAAATTTGGTTTTGTCCAAATTAAAAAAAATCACGGGCGACAATTTCAAGCAACGAAAATTTACATTTTGAAGTATTTAGGGATAAAAAGATAGTGGAAAAATTGCATTTCTTAATTTTCCTAAACTTTTTCCTATGCCCACATGATCACTTTGTCCTTTTCCAAACAAGCCCAAGTTCCGATTTACCCTTTTTGTCATAGATCTCAACTGCTTACAATTTGGACTAGATCTCGTTTTAAGATTTAATTGTTCCAGAAGAGGCCCCTTTTGCCAACTGTTGATTTTGAATTTGTTGTAAAATTAACCCATGTTCTGAAACTCTAATGGCAATAAAATATATGTTTTTAAACCAAGTTTTGATATTTAATTGTTCCCTAAATGGATGGTAGAATTTTAGAAGAAAAGATCAAACTAAGGTTCTTTTCTTACACTTCTTTAATCATTCCTGAAAAAAGTAAATGCATTCTGCATTCAAAAAATCAAACAATAATACAAACATGTAAAAGTGCATAACCATTCACATTTAGAACTATACAAGAAACCAAACGTACGTAATAAAAAAATGGATCAGTTGCTAAAGCTATAAACTGGATAAATTAATTATCCAACTTCATTTCTGTAAACAATTGTTATTTGCTGCGAAGGGTCAAACAATTTGACATAATCCACGAAGTGTCGTGCGTGCGCTATCCCTTTGAATCACCGATTCTTATAAAAACACGACTAGATTGGCTGTGATTTATCCCTTTATCTCAGGAATGCAAAAAATGAACTTAGATTTCTTTTATCCTGTTCAAGGATATTTTGGATACAACAATGTGCGATAGGAAATGAATGAAATACAGAATAAACGCAGACTTTAAATGGCCACTCCAGTTTATGACGTCAAAGCGCTAATCCCGATAAAAGCTCGCGTTTGACAAAGTAGCACAGGTGAGATAAACGGTTTTTCGTGAATAACTAAGTCAATTTTAGGTTTTTATTGGCGAAACTTGCAGTTTTGAATTATTTAAACCTTTGGCCTTTCAGATAATACTAAATAAAATGGCATTTCCTATGTACTTTAAGCCAATGCCAGGGGAGGTCCGGACCCCCTGATTCCCCCTCTAGATCTGCCCATGCATTTTTACATAACCTCCAGTCGCAAAACTGCACGGTGTATAATCACGTGACTTAGAATTTCCGTTAATCTTCAATAACTTTGTCAATACTTGACCAATTTGAATTCGATTTGAATCAGAGAAGGCGGGAAAATGTCAGGAATAACCTGGACGTTTAGATTTTTGAAAAAATCAATCGATAAAAAAGTTATTGAAGACAAACCAAAATTTTGGTCTATCTTCAATAACATTTTTATCAGTTGATTTTTCAAAAATCCAACACGTTCATCTAATGCGTGACGTCTGTCCACATTCTCTGCTTCAAACCGAATTCAATTCGGTCAAATATAATATAATCAAGTATTTTTCTGAAATTAATGCATCACGTGATTATCCACCGAGCAACTGATAAGCTAGCTCTGAAACGCATCCAGCTATTTATATGCTGGAGCTTCTGATCGTGCAGAATTGACTAATCAGAAATCGAACCATGAGCTACTGTACTTATAGGCCTGTCCAATCTAACCGACCATTCGTAGCGAATTTGTACCGAATGTCAAGTGTCAAATTTTCTCAGTGTTCGTTGTCATTTTATTCGGTGAACTTTTGTTTTCAACGGTTTTGTACCGACCCTGCACCGAACATAAACGAGCTTGTAGCGACTGTGTCGAATAGCCAACGATGTTTCTCCGAAATATACCCCAATTCGTTCCCAAACATCAACGAACCCCTACCGTTTGAGTAACGAATATAACGTCATATCCGGAATGACATCGTGAGAATCGGTGTGTTTCGTTGGCATTTGTTTGGGCTTTTCGGTCAGATCGGTATATAAACGCACCTTAATCGGTGTGCAAACGCTAGTCCTTCTGTGCGATCATGGCGAAAATACCGACCTGGAATTCGTCGATGAATTGTTACCGACGCCAAAACGGAATCAACAAATGTCAGACGCGCCTACCGATCCCTCTGCGAACCATTCCAAAATTTTGATTCGCTGCATTCGTTGAAAAATTTTGTGCATGCTCAAAAACTTTTTTGGGCGTCTGCGAACGCCGCCGAATTTCGACGAAAAGCACCGCAAAGCACCGAACATAAACCGTTTCTCGAACGAACCTTCAACGAATATGCCGAATTACGTTCAGTATGTATTCGGTGTAAAATTCGGTTAGGTGGGACAGGGCTATTATGTTCACCGACTCATTTCTGAGTTTAAATTCATTCTTACTTACAAAAATGATAGAATCTGGGGAAAGGAATTGCAGTTTTCAATTCCCAAGGTTCTAAAATTCGTTCTCGAGTAAACAGGTAATGAGAAAAGGAAATGAATATGCCGAGAACAACAATCAAAAGCAGCGGACAACATTTATTGGCCATCCTAGAAGAGACCAGCAAAGAAGTAGTGCTAAATATTATAGGGTTAATTCACGTTTTTGAGGTCGTTAACATTCTCAGAGGCCCAAAAAATGCGTTATCGCCTGACACCGCATGTCGAAGGCGATAACCCATTTTGTGGGCCTCTGAGAATGTTAACGACCAAAAAAACGTGAATTGACGCTATTATTGCATAAAATATGAATATTTTGCAAAGAAATGTAATAAAATAAGACGAATAACTAAAAAACTTTGTGAAAATTTAGCCACATTTACACCGACAGATACCAGAGTTTTCCGGCATTCGACTCGACATATATCGAGTAAGCACGATATCCACTAGACGGGCCGTTAGATTTTCATGGTGTAGCTATGTAGTCAAGTTTCATCGCATTTTTACTGACATAATCTTCATTTGGGTTGGCGAAATCGTAACAATATTCGACTTAGTTTTCTTTTGGAAACATACTCTGGATATTCTAACATTCATTTCAGTGCGAGTAATAAATTAAAAGGTCGGAATTTCCGAGGTAGTTCTCTGGACCGTCTGGTTCGTTTCAGACATTTGTTCATTTCAATAAAAACAAAGTTGTAAAGGAAAAAATGCAGTAACTAAAAGAAGAACAAGAAACACATAGGCTTACCACCATATTTGACCTAGACCACAACCACTCAATTCTAATTTCTATCCTTCCATGTCCACGAAATCCACTTTTAGTTTAAAATCTGTCAGCTGCCCTTTTGTTTACTTTTTGATTCCAAGAATTAAACCTACGTCACTACATTACGTCATCAGATATGGTTACACTGGGAGACCTAGTTTACGATTTATTGGGATGTAAACTGGAAATGGGGTCTTACAAGAATTAACATCGCGGAAAAGGGAAATGACAAAATTTCAGCTTTATTTTCAATTTTCTGAAGCACTCACAACAAATCCCCGATCGAGGATATTTGAGTGCAAAACCGGTCCGATATCGCACGTGAATCTGCCGATTAATGCACGATTTCTCTGGATATCCGCCCGGCTTCTGCTGGTTATACAATGCCAATAACAGACTGCAAACACACATTTTAGGCAATAATATCACAAAAGACACAAAACATACGAATAACTAAGATCAAAACATACGTGATACATATGTGACTCGTCGCGCTAAAAGGGACCTTATCGGGTGTGTGAAAAATATCGACCCTAGTCAGTCTGCGCAGTCCGCACAGCCAGACTAGGGCCGATACTTTTCACTTTTATGTAATTTTCTAAACCCGGAATGTTTTCCCTATCTTACTATACGTTCATCTTTCGCATACGGAATCTGATTGACCTGTGACAAGTTTGTCAAAATTTTGATTTGGGGTATTCGGATAAGGTCCCTTTTAGCGTGACGGGTCACAATTATTATAATTCAAGTTCTATCCAAAAAAACCATTCGAAATGCATTTGAGGCTGTTTGCAAAATTGAAATATTCCCACATCGCACTCACTCGAGTACATACTACGGTACCCTTAACAACGGACGTAGACAAAGTGACTTCGCTGTGGAAAATTCAAATAATGGATACAATAATGACCCAGCTAGGAATAAAGTAGACATATTAATGCAGCATTTTCTGCGCAAATATATGCATGAAACATTGAATTGGACCTACAAACGGAGGACCAAAAAGACAACAACAATCCCGGAATATTCGCTTTTAGCGGTTGAAATATCAGACAATATACGGCTCGAAAATGTTCAAAACCAGGCTGGATATAAAGAACTAAATGTGCATTCACTTAAAGACACTTCCAATGCAGCACTTCCATTTTTCCTCATAACTAAATAAATAATGCAGCATATTCTTTTTAAATTTTCAGCATATATAAATCAATAACATTTACATGTTTTCTGTAAATGTCATCCAAATCGGTTGATCCAAACGTAAAAAATATTTTTTCTTAACCAATCAATCATTTTCAAGCGCGGATCCAGGTATTTTTCCCAGGGGGGGGGGGGGGTCCAATTTTAACCCCTTTTTTGCCAAATTCCCGGGGGGGGGGTCACGGGGTCCTTCTGGATCCATGCATGCAGATACAAATCATACCATGAAAGACAAAATATAACAACAGTTTGTAGTGGCACACAGGGACAAATGACGCAGCTATTTTGGGACATAACCAGTAATCTTTTTTGATAAGGTTCCCCTTTTTTCGCCAAATTCCAGGGGGGTCATGACCCCCTGACCCCCCCCCCCCTCTGGATCCGAGTCTTCCTGATATCTCGAGGCAAAATGGCGCTTTTCAACAAACAATTTGACACAAGTTTCAACTGTATGTCTATACATCAGGGTAGGTGAACTGGACCTGATCACTTGTGTACGTACTGACATCGCAATTGAAGTAGAAAAGCTTGTAGTTGCTGTAGGACGTTCTGTGGTTATAACTGTAGAACAGACTGTCATCAATGTACGTCTGAAATGCAAATATTGTCAGTGTCATTGCCAAACATTGTAACTCTAGCTTGATTAAAGCTGGAGTTACGATGTATTTCAATAACATCGACGATATATTGGTTAAAGAAACAATGGAGAGCGATCACATGACTTGTAGATTGACTTTTAGATTTTGGATCTATTCTGCGGCACCAAATGCCAAAGAAGAGTTGATAGTTGGCGAAGGACGTTCTGTGCTTATAACTGTAGAACTGGTTGTCGTCAATATTACGTCTTAAATGCTACAGAAATTGATCATCCCCTGTATTCGTAGAGTTAGGTAAAACTACTATCACAATATAACGTTAATTTACAGGAATTCGTAAATTCATAGATTCGTGTAATCCGAGTCTTCTCTGATGAAAATTCGCTCTTTGATATTTGGATGTCGCTATTTGAATGTTTTGAAATCCTCCTTCGCCCTGGAAAAGTCATTTTGGCTCAGGTATTATGAAAATTGCTCAGAATGTTTTCCTTTGGGATATCTAGTTTCTGTCGCAAAGTAGGTCATGTGGGGTCAAAAATACGTCATAAGGCCAAGTATGAAAAATCATTTTTTTTGCTCTGAAATAGTATGAGATAGTATCACGTGACGCGAGATCGAACGGTCGACATTTTTTCAGCTCTCGTAAAAATTTGAGAAAATTGGAAATTATTATCGATTTTGGAGCTAGATTGGATTTGTATGTGAGGAATTGCTGATGGCTGGTGTTAATTTGGACTTTTAATCGTTTAGATGGGTCGTAGTAAGAGGAAAAAGAGGAAAAATAGCCAAGAAGAAAATTATGAGCAGAATTCAAAAGCCCCGCGTAATGGCGAGTCACCTGAGAAGGGCGTAAACAAGGACGATATTTCTGTCAGTAACTCTTTACGCAGTGCTAGATCGGCCTTATACGAGATGGATAGTTTATTTAGTACACCCCCAGCATCTCCATCAAAATTACGTTCTATTCAATCGGAAACGCAAGCAAATTGTGCTTCATCTCAAAATGTGGGACAAAGTGATAAAGTGGGATCAGACGATAGATTGGACAAAGTGCTTTCGTATCTGAAGCAAATGGATTTGGATTTAAAATCACGATTTAGTGTAGTGGAACAGAAATTACAAAAAATGGACATATTAGAAGAAAATGTGGGTCATTTTGATAATGAAATTAAGAAAATGTGGACACAATTGAATGACACGGTCAAGCAGTCTGATCAGGAGATACACGGACCGAGCAGACAATTTAGAATTCTCGATTGGTATGGCCTGTGATAAGTTGGAGAATTTAGAAAAGGAAAATAGTAGATTGAAGGATGATCTCCTTTACATGCAGTCGCAATCTATGAGGAACAATTTGGTTTTCGGAAATATCCCGGAAAAGAAGGACGAGCGTCCGGATGATACAGAATCGATAGTACTGGACTTTATAGTGGAAAAGTTAAAGGTAGCCCAGGATATTGTCAACGGTATCCAGTTCGAGCGGGTACATCGTTTTGGGCAAAAGAGCGATCAGTACCCTCATCGCAATATAGTGGCGAAGTTCACCCTGTTCAAAGATAGAGAGATGGTAAAAAAACAAGGAGTTCAGCTAAAAAATACCCAGTACAATCTATTTGAACAATATCCCCGAGAAATCTCTGAGAAGCGTAAAAAACTGTACCCTAAAATGAAGGAAGCCATAAATGCTGGTTCTAAGGCCTGGATCAGCTATGATAAACTATACATTGACGGGAAATTGATTAACACACCGGAGAAAAAGGACTAGTGGGACGCGGAAGGGCGGCTCAAATTATTGACATGGAACTGTAACGGGTTGACTAGTGAGAAAAAGGAAAATCCGGAATTTGTTTCATTTCTTTCGTCATTTGGTATTATTTGTTTGTTAGAATCATGGTGTTCTAAGGATTCTGATATTTGTTTAAATGGATATACATGTATAAATTTATATCGTAAATTTCGGCACAGAAACGCGCGCCGTAATAGTGGAGGTATTGTAATTTATATTAAAA
Organism: Fragum sueziense; assembly: GCA_963680895.1. NCBI lineage: Eukaryota > Metazoa > Mollusca > Bivalvia > Cardiida > Cardiidae > Fragum > Fragum sueziense. The sequence goes on from CAVMGG010000123.1 coordinate 50,911, forward strand.
ATAATTTGGAAAAGGGTATAACTATTGTTAAAAGTCATTTTGATACAATAATCTGGTTAAAATTAAGTAAACAATTTTTCAAATTAAAACATTACATTACATTAGTTGCGTGTATATGTGGGGTGACAATTCGGCAGCATATAACGTACATAATGTAGATTTATTCGAAATTTTGCAAAATGATATAGATTTTTATGATGATTTAGGTACTGTTTATGTTTTAGGAGATTTTAATGCAAGGGTAGGGTCAAATTCTGATTACATAGTTTTTGGCCGCAATATTTCACTGTTAGATCATGATGAGTATGCACTGGTCAGACACGCCCATTCCACGATCTACCCTTGACATAAATACTAACACTTTTGGATTTAAACTTTTGGATCTTTGCAAGTCGACGTCCATGCGTATCGCAAACGGAAGACTTGGTAATGATACAAATGGTTCATATACTTATGTAAAAAGTAATTCTCATACTGTTATTGATTATTCATTGTTAAAACAAGCTCATTTTGATACGATATGTAATTTTACTATTGAAAAGTTTAATGAATGGTCTGACCACGCCCCTTTATCGTTTTCATTGAAGTGTAACATTAAATATGACCCGCCTATCGAAACAAGGTCGATGCATTATCGGTGGAATAATGACTTAACTCATGATTTTCGCAGGCAAGTTATTGGCAAATTACCCGAGCTGAATAATATTATTTTGAATGCAGCTTTCCCTCAATCTATTTGTTGCTGGGGAGTTAGAGATAATTTCACAGAAGAATGTATCGGATGTTGAAAGAGAAGGCAGGATTAACTTGTTGAAGCGCTTGATGTATCTCTAACTCCCCAGCAACAAATAGATTGAGGGAAAGCTTTTCAAATTCCACAGCATGATTAACAAACTCAAATCTAAGGAAAGCATGCGGGTAACATTGAGGTGCCAACACTCTGTCCGAAGACCTGCTGTTAATGCCGGACTTCAATGATTTTTTGTCCCTATTAGACTTTGACACACAAGACGCCTCCTGATCTGAGTCACTAGAGTCCTGCTCAAGCACTTCTTCACCTAATCCCAGCCCCAATTTCGACAAATGTTTACGGGCTTCCGACAACAAAGCACCGTCACTCCGTAACTGCTTGAGAGAAAAAACTTTACCTTTGCCAGCCGCACCAGCATGTCCTTCACTTCTCACCTCTTTACCAATCTGACCTTCAGCCTCATCAATCTCCTGACGTAACCTACGTAACTCCTGTTCCTGCCTCAGTCTCTTCAATTTCGTCGCGAGCCTAGCTCTCTCCTCCTCGTACGCGACATCGTCCAATTCATCTCCGGAAGTGACGCCGCTACCGGAAGGAACGTCAGCACGGGCTTCCCCACTTACTTTCGGTTTAGAGGGGCTCCCTAAGGGAGAAAAATCACTCGTCTGCGCTAACCCCGACTCATGGAACGCCTTATAGTCTATAATCGACCTCTGTCGCTTCTCCGTCATACTTAGCTATTAACACTGACTAATATAATAGTTCAGAGAGTCAAACCAGGAATATCAGCAAAACAAATTTCCCCACTGGAACCAAAGAGACGACGTCCTTTTAGAATAAACGGAAGACTCCGCCAACTAAATAGTCCAATTTACAGCTCAGCTACCCGCGACATCTCTGATTAACTTGATAATAAATGAAATATAAAGTTGCTCAGTACAGTAAAACCAAGACTTTTAAAAATTTCAAAGCAAGTAAGAACTCGTCGACTGCATATGCATAAAGACAAACTGTGCACGAAGCGCGGCAAACTGAAGATTTTATATCACTACCAACTAAGCCAACCAATCAGAAGCCTGTTTGTCATTGCAAATTACCCAGCTTTATCGATGCGCCGCGTCATCGACAAAACTATGCATATTATTTTGAATGCAGACGATTCAAGTCGTAAAAGTGTTAACGAAGTGTTGAACAATTTCGTTTCCATTTTTCGAAGTATTTCGGATCCTCTTTTTTCTAAGGAAGTTGTTTCAAAAAATCGCCAAAAGTTTACAGATACACAAAAAAAGGCAGTTTGGTTTAATGAGGAATGTAGAATTTCAAAGCGTCAATACCATGACGCGTCGAAATTGTACAACTCATTCAAATCACAAGAAAACAGAGAAAACATGTGCAGACTGAAAAGGGATTATAAATCTATTGTGAGGAAGCATAAAAAGGCCTATCTTAAAGAGCAATATAAATCTATAGAGAGATTGCGATTTTCACAGCCTACCGAATTTTGGAAACTTTTTTGTAAAAAGAAAAAAATGCTCGATTGTGATTTAAATATAAACGATTTTTATGACTATTTTTCGTCTATGTCAGATGATATCCAAACGGTTTATAATGTTGAATCAGAGAATTTTTGTACGGAAAATGATTTTGATTCGCCATATTGTAATTTTGAAGAATTGGATCAGCCGATCACTGTTCAAGAAGTCGAAAATGTTATACGTACTTTCAAAAGAAATAAGTCAATTGGTAACGATTGTTTATTGAATGAGTATTTTATAGAATGCTCGGACATTATATCGTCTCATCTTGCAGATTTGTTTAATGTTATTTATAGCTCTGGGGGTTTCCCTGATCAGTGGACCGAAAGTATAATTATTCCCTTGCATAAAAAGGGGGACCCAAGTGATGTGAATAATTATAGAGGTATTTCTCTAGTGAGTTGTTTGTCCAAGATATTTACGGGTATCCTGAACAAACGACTTTCTACTTTTTGTGAAAATCCGATGCACAGTTTGGGTTTAGACCCAAACGATCAATTATTGACGCTTGCTTTATATTACATGCCTTAATACAGAAAACATTGTGTGAAAAGAAACGCTTATAAAGCGTTCGACAGTGTCTATAGAAACGGCTTATGGTTTAAACTTTTTAATCTAGGAGTTAAGGGTAAAATGTTAAGAATAATTCGTGACATGTACTCCAAGGTGAAGTCTATTGTTTGAGTGCATGGGTCTTTTTCTAGCTCATTTGAAAGTGATGTCGGTCTTAAACAAGGGGAGACAATCTAACCCATTTTATTCGCAATGTTTATTGATGATCTTGAATTATTTTTGCAGGGAGATAACTCAAGCGGGTTATCTCTCGAGCAAATAAGTATAATACTCCTACTTTTTGCAGACGACATGGTTATTGCTCGACGCCTGCAGCGTTGAGCAATTATGGCATACGAATTCAAGTTAGCTACTGGAGAGTCAGTTTGTAAATGTAAAAGGGGTAATGAATAGTTTCATTTACACACGTGGTAGTGAACAGTTTCATGTATATAATAAAATGTCTTAGATTTATGTAAATGTCTATGCATATCAAACGTTGTTGTTGGATAGAAGAGATGTGCAGTCAAAATTCAACATAATATATTACATGAAGAAAGGTAAAATATACAAGTTCATTAGGTAAAGCCAGATTAGTAATGACGTATATTTATTCAATGAGCGTCTGCTAAAGCATATTTATCGTTTACAAAACGTTGGTATAGTATAATTTATTCGTAGGAATCGTTGTCGTCTTCTATACTTGTCAGTAAAATACACCAAAGTATGGCGAGTACCTTATTACATATACGATTTGGGTTGGTCAACTTGCATGATATCAAGAGGTCGTCTCAAACTGATCGGGCTGGTGAATTGCTCGAGGAACAGGTGGGTTTCTCAAACTTTTCAACTTTATTGATTGCTAGATCTAGTACTTTTACACTTCGTAAAACATTTGAAACTGATTTGATTTTCAACCAGATCAAAAGCTTACATTCTGGCAAATTAATTCGGCGTCGAGCATAATACTTGCATCACCAATTAGTCTTGTTTTGAGTGGTACCCCAAGTGGTTTACAGACCAGTCTAAATAAATTACATGAATATTGTTCTCAATTCGGTTTAGACGTAAATACAGATAAGTCTAAAATAGTCGTTTTCAGAAAAAGGGGTGGACTTAAAGAAAACGAGCGTTGGTCATATGATGGTTCAGACATTGAGATTGTTAATGATTTTAATTATCTTGGTACTTTATTTAATTATACTGGTTATTTTACCACTAACAATAAAACGTTAGCGGGGAAAGGATTAAAGGAATTGAATGTTCTTATCAGTAAAACTCGTACTTTTAATTTTCAGACATCTACACTTTTACAATTGTTTGACGCATTTGTTGGCTCAATTCTATGCTTTTCCTGTGAAATTTCCGGTTTTAATAAATCGAAGGAAATAGAAAGAATTCATTTAAAATTTTTGAAAAAGTTATTAGGTGTTAAAACATCTACTTGCAATTATGCTGTTTATCACGAAACGGGTAGATACCCACTGTACATTAGCAATTATTGTAGAATTATAAAATATTGGGGAAAGGTGATTTTTTCTGATAATATATTAATTAATACACTATATCGATCGCTTGTAAATAGTTCTCGGCATGGCTGTATTAATTGGTGCACAAATGGTAAAGATTTATTATACAGATATGGATTCGGATACGTCTGGGAAGATCCCTATTGTGTTAACCATAAAAACTTTTACAAAATCTTCAAGTCAAGGTTGATTGACGATTTTCATCAAAATTTGCATGGTTATCTTAACAACAGTACTGTTTTAAATACTTATAAATTTTTGAAATTGCACAATGAAATTGAAAAATATTTAAATTTGTTACCTTATAAATGGTTTTCTTATATTGCAAAATTACGACTCTCGTCCCATTCCCTCAGAATTGAATCTGGCAGACATGGAATAAATAGAATAGAACGAAATCAACGTATATGCCAGATATGCAACTTGAATGAAATAGAGGATGAGTTTCATTTTCTTTTCATTTGCGAGGCATACTCTGAATTACGGAGAGATTATCTAAAAAGGAAATATTATATTCGACCAAATATGCATAAGCTTATACTATTGTTCAATAACCCAAACAAAAGCATTTTGATTAATTTGGCAAAGTTTATAAAAGAGGCTTTCGTCCGGAGAAATGGTATTTTGAATGATATTTTGACAAGAAACTGTAAAGTTTACGTCAATAAAAGTATTGTCTATTGTCTATTGTCTGAAAGTGTCCATTTTAGCCAATTTTTTTTTGAAAAATTACTCAGCATATTTTTCTCAATGGTAAAATGTGTCATTTAAAAAGGTCATGCAAGGTCAAACACTAGGTAACAAGGTCAAATATCTCTCTTTGGGGTCTAGAAGTGCCTAATTCGGTCATGATATAATGTGGGTCATGTGAGTTCGAAACTAGGTCATTGGGTCAACTGCTCTGACAACTGCAATATTTGTTTAACCAATATAAAACAAATCAGAAATTTCATCATGATGATGCCCCCTTTCGAAGAAAAAGGGGGTATATTGTTTTGCAAGTGTCGGTCGGTCGGTCGGTCGGTCGGTCGGTAGGTCGGTCGGTCCGTCGGTCTGTCCGTAGACCAAATCTTGTCCGGAGCATATCTCGAAAAGTTTTAAAGGTAGAATCATGAAACTTTACAGGTGGATAGATCTCATTATGAAGAGGTGCAGTGCTCAAAAACTGTAACTCTGCTGATCAATTTTTTTGAGTTATTGCCCTTTGTTGATTTTATAACTTGATTCTTGTCAGGAGCATAACTCAAAAAGTATGTAAGGTAGAATCATGAAACTTTACAGGTGGATAGATCTCATTGTGGAGAGGTGCAATACACAAGAACCGTAACTCTGCCCATCAAAATTTTGGAGTTATTGCCATTTGTTGATTTTATAACTTGATTCTTGTCCGGAGCATAACTCAAAAAGTATATAAGGTAGAATCATGAGACTTTACAGGTGGATAGATCTCATTATGGAGAAGTGCAGTGCACAAGAACCATAACCTTGCCGATGAAATTCTTTGAGTTATTGCTCTTTGTTGAATTTACACTTAATTCTTAAAATTGCCTATATCTCATATCTTTTTACACATACAGGCTTGGTATATCACACATAGATACTTCCTATCAACATCGTTCACATTTGACCATGATCTTGGACATTGTGACCTTGGCCTTGGAGTTTGACCTACTTTAAAAAAAATAAACCGGGCATATATCTCATGTCCTATTACACATACTGCCTTGATATTTCACACATGGACACCTCCTACCAAGACCTTTCACAATTGACCATGACCTTGGACCTTGTGACCTTGACCTTGGAGTTTGACCTACTTTAAAAAAATTAAACCGGGCATATATCTCATGACCTATTACACATACAGCCTTGATATTTCACACATGGTCATTTCCTACCAAGACCTTTCACAACCCATGACCTTGGACCTAGTGACCTTGACCCTGGAAATTGGCCTACTTTTTAAAAACTTTAACCTGGCCGATATATCATGTCCTTTAACACATACAGCATTGATATTTGACACATGGAAACCACCAACCAAGACCTATCACATATGACTATGACCTTGGACCTTGTGACCCTGACCTTTGACTTTGACCTACTTCTATGATACATTAACCTGGCATATATTTCATGTCATTTTACACATACAGCCTTGATATTTGACACATGGACACCTACGACCAAGACCTTTCACATTTGACCATGACCTTGTGACCTTGACCTTGGTGTTTGACCTACTTCTATAATACATTAACCTGGCCTATATTTCATGTCATTTTACACAGACAGCCTTGATATTTCACACTAGGTCACTTCCAACCAAGACATTTCCATTCTGACCATGACCTTGGAGTTTGACCTTGCAGTTTGACCTACTTTTAAAATACTTAAACTAGGCCTATATCTGGTGTCCTGTTACCTATACAGTCTCGATATTTTATTCACATGGATACCTACTACCAAGACCTTTCACATTTGACCATGACCTTGACCTGTGTGACCTTGACCTTTGTTTTTACATACTTTAAGAAATCTTTAACCTAGCCTTTATCTTATATCTTATTACACCTACAGCCTTGATATTTCACACATAGACACCTCCTACCAAGACCTTTCACATTTGACCATGACCTTGAATATTGCAACCTTGGCCTTGGAGTTTGAGCTACTTTAAAAAAAACTTAAACCAGGCATATATCATATCATGTCCTTTTGCACCTACAGCCTTGATATTTCATACATGGACACCTCCAACCAAAACCTTTCACATTTGACCATGACCTTGACCTTGGCATTTGGCCTACTTTTAAAAACTTTAACCTGGCCTATATTTCATTTTACTTTTATGTATACAGCCTTGATATTTCACACATAGACACCTCCTACCAAGATCTTTCATATTTGACCATGACCTTGGACCTTGTTAACTTGACCTTGGACTTTGACCTACATCAAATGTAGGCCCTTGAGGGGGCATATATGTTTTACAAACATCTCTTGTTTTGTGACAAACTTTTATTCGGGGAGTATAATCCGTCAATGACGGCTCTTGTTACATGTGATTTTATCTTTGGATGTGATGTGGACATGGAGTCTTATGTGGCCTGGCCCTTAAAATATAGTTGTTCATTTAATTTTTCTGCCCCCCCCCCGTATCGAAAGATTGTGGGCATATTATTTTACTCTTGTCCATCTGTCTGTCACTCTGTTGGAAAATGTAACATTGGCCATTTTTAGGCGTTATGGGGCTATAACATTGGCCATTTCGGGGGCATTCATGTTCCACAAACACAGCTTATTTGTTTGCTAGACAACCTGCCCTTACCTAATTTCTCATTACAGGAAATATACTTCTGAACATTCGACTGGGAGAATCCATCCCCCTGTCCAGGCAGGGCAAGAACAATGTTTCCTTGATGTGTATAGTGAACCCGGAAATACCCAAACTACCCACAGACAAGGCTATCCCTATGCTGATCAGAGTCATCTGTTAACCCTTATCAACCCTTTACTGGAAAACTTAATATTTTAGAAAAATGGCCATTTCGGGGGCATTTGTGTTTCACAAACACATCTTGTTATATCTATGTCTTTTCAAAAAATGGTAATACAAGGTCAAAAAGAGGGTCATGATGGTCCTGTAAGGCTCCACTAGCTTCTAGACTTTACACTTTAAGACTACGAAATTCTCAAGGAATTTTAATAGAGGTCTAGTTTCTTATCCAATCTAAACAAAATTCACAGAATCTAATGAAGAACTGTACATTGAACATTTAGGCTAAATTAAAATGAAATCCAATCAGGCGTTTTGCAGAAGAACATTTTTAGAGGGTTTTCGAAAATTTAATCCAATTAATTTAATTAAAATTTCAGTTCTGCACGGAAATTATTTCTTTGAAGGAATTTAAAAGAGATTCATGCAAGGAAGATCCCTGTAAAGTATGGTTATAATTGGTCCAGTAGTTTTGTTGGGGAAGATTTTTAAAGATTTTTTCGAAAACTCAATTCAATTAATTTACTTTAAATTTCAGTTCTATACAGAATTTATTTATTTGAAGTTTTTTCAAAAAAATAATTTTATTAATTGAATTAAAATTCAAGTTCAGCACGGATTTTTTTGGAGGAATTAAGAAGAGGTGTATGTAAGGTAGATTCCTGTGTAGTTTGGTTGAAATTGGTCCAACAGTTTTGGAGAAGAAGATTTTTAAATATTTTTTAAAAAAAATAATTTAATTTAATTAATTGAAGTTCAAGTTTTGCACGGAATTTATTTTTTGAAGGAATTTGGAAGAGGTTCATACAAGGAAGATTCCTGTGAAGTTTGGTCGAAATTGGTCCAGTAGTCTTGGAGAAGAAGATGTTTAAAGAAAAAAGATTACGCACGGACGGACGGACAGACGCACGGACGACGGACACAGGACCATGACATAAACCCCGCTGGCATTCGGCCAGTGGAGCTAAAAACGAGGTAAATGAGGCAAATTTTATTTTTGCTTTAAAAGTACTAAAATGCCCTCCCAATTATCAATACTTCTAAATCACGTAAAACGGGTCCATGTCATTAGTGTACTCTGGCGTTATTTTAAATTATCAGTAGGTATGAATAAAACATGAGCAAGTTAAAGATATGACGTTAAAAGCAACCTTTATATAACTTGAGAAAATGAACTGATCTAGACCAGTCTGCATCTGTACTCAGTCTCATTATAATCTTTGTCGTTATTTTTCAAGTTTTTCCAAAAATTTAAAATCAAAGTACTGATAGTACTTAAGGTCGGGAAAAAGAGGATTCGAAAAACAATAAATGGTCATTTTGAAAGTTTAAACATTGAACTCGTCAAATAGTCTCAATGTTCTTATCTATAGTATCATAAAAAAATAACCTTTGTGCGCTACTTCCCGCGTCTACGTAAGAAGAAGTGTGATACTACTTAGAAAAAAAAATCATAATAGACGTGAGAGAAATGGTATTTAATATACTTCGGTGTCGTTTTTTTTCAGACGACGTCGTAAAATTTCGGTTGTGGAAAGTATCGATTTCTTCAAACTCGTAACGTGTCCGTATAGAACAGGTAAGCGTATGTAACAAACATTAAACGACGTCGTAAGAAAACATCCGACCTCGCATGAATCTCAGAAAGGATGGACTACCTTAATGTATTGTTTGGGCTAACAGTTTGTTAAATATTATATTAATTTGATATCCATAAATGATGATAATAAAAGGTTTGAGGAAACATGGTGACATAATACGAGGCCGATTCAGAATCGGCTTGAATCAGAGGTGGAACACACGTCGCGCATTAAATGGTCGGGGTGCATTTTTTAAAAATCAGCAGATAGAAAAGATATTGGAGATCAAGCAAAATTGTGTTTGATCTTCAATATTTTTTTATCAGTTGATTTTTCAAAAAAAAAAAATCCAGGTTATTTCTGGCATTTTACCACACTCTCTGCTTCAAACAGAATTCAAATTGGTCAAGTATTAACAAAAATATGGAAAAGTTTCTGAAATTCTGAGTCACGTAATTCACCACCGTTGTTATAATACTTTGTTGTACTGTAGTCGTCTCAACAACCATAAATGCCCCTTTTCAACAACTCAGCTAAAGTGCATTACGAAAAATAACCAATGCAGAAGCTTTCAGATTATAATTATCTTGATGTTTGAGATAGCAATAACGCGATCCCTAACTAATAACATAAAATAATTTTCTAAAATAAACGTTTTCAACCAATTCCCAAGCGACTGAATTTTACACTTCGTGTGAATAATTCAGATGCACAGATTTACAGATAAGAGAGGTAAAATATTTTCAAAATGCAATATTTCTTTTATCGCTCAATCAACCTTATGTTGTGGGTTTTGGAATTGAAGTAACAAATTTAGAATGGCTTAATGGCACTCATCTGTAGCTCTAGAATACAAATGAAAGTAAGCTAAATCGAATATCATTGAAAAGTGGTCGACCTACTGTTTTGGACCAATGGAATTGCAGTGTATTTTAAAGTTTCGTCGGTATACTGCGCCTAAACGAGACGGCCGGCCAGTTTATGTGACGTCTATACATAGCCACGCCCTCGTATCGAAAGAACCGCTAGCGAACACTAAGTCAGATAGTCTGTATAAGAGATTCTACGCAATGTAAACATTCAATGCGCTGTGCGCATTTGAATGTTTATTTCGCGTAGAATCAACTATACATGCTCTTTCTAACCATTCATTCCACGAAAATTGACTCATTTAAAAAACGAAATTGTTGGAAAATGAACATTTCTGCATAAGCACAATTTATATCTTAAAATAAAGTGCTATATGTCTACAATGTATGGTAAAAATTTCACCCACAACATTTTAAGCCCTGCAGCGTTATTGCATTTTCAAATATACCACTATAAGCTAGCTATTACGGAGCATATAAAGCAACTCAAGATACATATAGTGAGAGCTGTGGCCACTGTTATAATCAAACATCAAAAGGATTATTTGTTTAGCCATCATCAACTACTTGGCCAACTTACAAGGACAAAGAGACAAAAATTCAGCTGTAATCCTATGTGGTGATACCAATACAATTATTCCACTGTTTAACGCAATATTCGAGCATTTTAAAAGTGTTTATGCTCGTTTGTATTCTTTTTGTGGCCATCTCGCAAAGGTAAGTTGAAAGTAAATATTCCTATAGTTCATGTATACCTCTACAGAATATGTTTTTAAGTGCCTCTGGCTCTCGAGCTTTTATTTCTTAGTATGTATGATCGTGTAGAAAATATCCATGTGTTACGGAAAATATACTGAGAGGCAAAAGAAAGTATACACTTTTTGATTTTCGATATCTCTCTTAATTTCCATCATATTGACTCAAAATTTTGCACTATTTATTCCTACTCATAGACCAATAATGCAGTGTCGTTAAATTTTACCTGAAATTGCTTGACTACCTGTAATCTTGCTACATGCCGATCTTGCAAATTTTGCACGTGCGACTTAGTGGAGCATCAAATATTGCTGTTAATCCTTATTGGAATTCTTTTTCAATTATCACAACAAATCACAACGTTAAATTTTCTCTAACATCATAACACAATTCTCGGTGGCTGGTAGAAAATGATCAACATACCGATTTTTGCCATTAAGACCCATTTTTCTATGACGCAGCGTAATACGAAAGAAACGTGACACAATATACACTTATTCAGGTAGCATAGGAACATCCTGTGCAAATTTTATCAAAATCCGTCTATAAATTTAGAATGAGTAATGTCAGATAACTTGTTTGCATCAAGCCCCCTTTTGCCATGACGCATCATAATATGGAAATAACTATCAATATACACATGGTCCTAGGTAACTAGGCTCTTTCTGTGAACATTTTAACAAAATCCGTTCATAAATGTAGGGTTTGTGTTAACGTGAATTATTGTGTTAATTTATTTCCTAAATCCCCTTTTTCGATGCCGCGGTATGATAGGAAAAAAAACTTCGCGACGGAAGGAAGGACAGCTAGACGGGTAGGCGAAGAAGTGTACATAAAACAAATGACCTTCATCAGTGGGTTTAGAAATCGTAATACTCTATACATCGTTTTCTTAGAATACGTGAAGAACTAGGGTGTATACTTATTTTTGCCTCTCAGTATAGATTATTTCCATAATCTTATTACCAGTGTCATTTCTTTCAAAGAACTTTAAACACTAAACGTATAGGTTCTTACAAAAAAGAAACAAAACAATTTGTATAAAACATATATTAATATCAATACTACAAAGAAATCAAAAGACTTTTCTTTTATTACCCTTAAACTTTTGATATTATTGGCAAAACTGCCGAAGTGGTATATTTGCCATTCTTAAGTGTTACTCACAGAGTAAGAATTACATTGTCAACATTGGGCAAAACAGTCTACACAAATATCTGTATATATGCACCTCAGCGTCGTCAACAAGTCACCACCATGGACAGTTTTTAGGATTTAATTCTTATTGATCTACAACCAACTAATCAACCAACAACAACTACTCCCAATTTGTCTTTTTTTGAAAACCAGTCCCACCTTGTCCACTCAGGTTTTGTATTCCGTGTCCATTTCGTCTAAATATGCCTGCTTTATATCTTAGTATGATATCTTAACTTCTGTTTAAAACAATACGTTGTTTTTTCTTAATTTATGAATATGTTATGATGATATATGATTTTCGGGGAGGGGGGTATTTAGAAATATGTAATTTGATGGTGTGCCCAGTCATATGTGCACTGATCGTGCAAATTTATAACATAAAAGATATTTCAATTTGAAGGGGTGTTTAATTGAACTTATTTTTTCGGTAAGTGTACAATTACTCGTCCTTTTTAGCTCACCTGAGCAACATGCTCAAGGTGAGCTTTTGTGATCACCCTGTGTCCGGCGTGCGTCGTGCGTTGTGCGTCGTGCGTCGGAAGGCGTCAACAATTTCTTTAAACATCTTCTCCTCCTTAACCACTAAGCCAATTCTTACCAAACTTGGCAGGCATGTTCCCTGGGTGACCCTTTTCAAAACTTGTTTTCAAATTTTTGATTCGTCAAAAAATGTGGGCGTGGCAGGGCGGGGCTTATCAGACTTAGAGAAATTGTTACATAATTCTTCAAAAATCTTCTCCTCCTTAACCATTGAGTCAATTTTTACCAAAGTTGGCAGAAATGTTCCTTGGGTGATCCTTTTCAAAATTTGTTTTCAAATTTTTGATTCGTCAAAAAATGTGGGCGGGGCAGGGCGGGGCTTATCAGACTTAGAGAAATTGTTACATAATTCTTCAAAAATCTTCTCCTCCTTAACCATTGAGTCAATTTTTACCAAAGTTGGCAGAAATGTTCCTTGGGTGATCCTTTTCAAAATTTGTTTTCAAATTTTTGATTCGTCAAAAAATGTGGGCGGGGCAGGGCGGGGCTTATCAGACTTAGAGAAATTGTTACATAATTCTTCAAAAATCTTCTCCTCCTTAACCATTGAGTCAATTTTTACCAAAGTTGGCAGAAATGTTCCTTGGGTGATCCTTTTCAAAACTTGTTTTCAAATTTTTGATTCGTCAAAAAATGTGGGCGTGGCAGGGCGGGCTTATCAGACTTAGAGAAATTGATAAATAATTATTCAAAAATCTTCTTCTCCCTAACCATAGAGTCAATTTTTACCAAAGTTGGCATAAATGTTCCTTGGGTGACCCTTTTCAAAACTTGTTTTCAAATTTTTGATTCGTCAAAAAATGTGGGCGTGGCAGGGCGTGGCTTATCAGACTTAGAGAAATTGTTACATAATTCTTCAAAAATCTTCTCCTCCTTAACCATTGAGTCAATTTTTACCAAAGTTGGCAGAAATGTTCCTTGGGTGATCCTTTTCAAAACTTGTTTTCAAATTTTTGATTCGTCAAAAAATGTGGGCGTGGCAGGGCGGGGCTAATCAGACTTTGAGTTATTGATAAATAATTCTTCAAAAATCTTCTTCTTCCTAACCATAGAGTCAATTTTTACCAAAGTTGGCATAAATGTTTCTTGGGTGACCCTTTTCAAAACTTGTTTTCAAATTTTTGATTCGTCAAAAAATGTGGGCGTGGCAGGGCGGGGCTTAGCAGACTTAGAGAAATTGTTAAATAATTCTTTAAAAATCAAATGTTGATCCAATTTGTACCAATCTTGGCTGGAATGTTTCTTGAGTGACTGTCTTTACTGCCTGTTGATGAATTTTTGATTCATCAAAAAATGAGGGCGTGGCAGGGCGGGGCTTATCAGACTTAGAGAAATTGTTAAATAATTCTTCAAAAATCTTCTTCTCATTAACCATTGAGTCAATTTTTATCAAACTTGGCAGAAATGTTCCTTTGGTGATCTTTTTTCAAAATTTGTTTTCAAATTTTTGATTCATCAAAAAATGTTGGCGTGGCAGGGCGGAGCTTATCAGACTTAGAGAAATTGTTAAATAATTCTTTAAAAATCAAATGTTGATCCAATTTGTACCAATCTTGGCTGGAATGTTTCTTGATTGACTGTCTTTACTGCCTGTTGATGAATTTTTGATTCATCAAAAAATCAGGGCGTGGCAGGGCGGGGCTTATCAGACTTAGAGAAATTGTTAAATATTTTTTCAAAAATCTTCTACTCATTAACCATTGAGTCAATTTTTATCAAACTTGGTAGAAATGATCCTTGGGTGATCTTTTTCAAATTTTTTTTTCAAATTTTTGATTCATCAAAAAATGTGGGCGTGGCAGGGTGGAGCTTATCAGACTTAGAGAAATTGTTAGATAATTCTTTAAAAATCAAATATTGATCCAATTTGTACCAATCTTGGCTGGAATGTTCCTTGAGTGACTGTCTTTACTGCCTGTTTTCAAATTTTTGATTCGTCAAAAAATGAGGGCGTGGCAGGGTGAGGCTTATCAGACTTAGAGAAATCATTAAGTAATTCTTAAAAAATCTTCTTCTCCTTAACCAATGGATCAATTTTTACCAAACTTGGCAGAAATGTTACTTGGATGACCCTTTTTAAAATTTGCTTTCAAATTTTTGATTCGTCAAAAATGTGGGCGTGGCAGGGCGGTGCTTATCAGACTTAAAGAAATCATGAAAAAAATCTTTAAAAATCAACCATTGATCAAATTTAAACCAAATCTGGCAGATCTGTTTCTTGAGTGACTGTTTTCAATGTGTGTTTATGAATTTTTTGATTTGTCAAAAAATGTAGGCGCTGCAGGGCGGGGCTTATCAGACTTGGAGAAGTTATTAAACGAATCCTTGAAAATTTTCTTCTCCTTAACTGTTAGACAAATTGTATCAAATTATCCAGGAATGTTCCTTGGGTACCCGTTTTTATTTATTTTTTTACAAATTTGTGATTGGTTGAAAATATGGGCATGGCAGGATGTTTATACGACTAGGAGAAATGACAGGAAAATTCTTTAAAAATCAACTGTTGGGCCAATTTGAACCAGGGATGTTGCTTGAGTGACTCTTTTTAACAATAATATTGTTTGTGAATTTTTGATTTGTTAAAAAATTTGAGTGTGGCAGGGTAGGGCTTATCAGACTTCAAAAAATCATAAAGAAATTCTTCAAAAATCAACCATGGGGCCAATTTAAACCAAGAGAACAAAATGCTTATTGAGTTACTCTTTTCAAACACTTGGTTATAAATTTTTGATAGGATAATAAATGTTGATGAGGCAAGGAGGGGCTTATCATATTAAGCGTATTAATGCCTGTAATGTAGCATTCTGATGTTTCAAAATTGTAAATTGTTAATTGTAAAAGTTTAATCCTGATTATCAAACTGGAACAGCACATGATATTCAATTTTAAAGATGTATGCAAATGCTACTACATGCAATATGATTGAATACTAATGCGACTTCATTGTCTTCATTGGAAATTATGAAACTTAATTTACAATAGCTTGATACGACATACATATTTGTTTACAAAAAAAAATTATATTGTACACCATCAAATACAGGAAAAACTCAGGTGAGCGATATCAGTGCCTTTCAGGCACTCTTGTTTTCTGAATTTCTTTTGTTTCTAATTAAATTGTTTATAAAAGAATACATAGTTACTTTTTTAAGTAAAAAGGTTATTCATGCGAATCATATACCCTAAATTAAAAAAAGGCTTTCAAAAATCGTTTACAAATAACTCCATAAAGTACAATTGAAATACCAATTACAAAGTGAAAAAATAAAAATAAATCATTTGATGAAATATGGCGTCAAGCATATTCCATTTAATGACAGAAAATTAAAGAAAATGCATTTATATTAAAATATAGAATTAAAAATTATCATTCATATAATTATGTAGGCCTACTTGTGAAAAATATATAATATATTGTTGACCAAGTCAGAGAAGACGAGTTTAGAAAGCAGATGAATGTAGATTCTGACAATAAAAAGGTAGCAAACGAAATGGGAGTTTATTAAATGTGGTTTTGTTACAGTTACTTTTACTATATCCAAAGTTTGATTTTCAAAATCACAGCGTCTTAGACTGTCATATCCCTTTGAGATTGGAATGGCCATGGTGGGCACAGGGTTTAGGCTTTTAGCGTGTGAACTTGTGTCAAAGGATCAGTATTTGTAATTACGATGGTGAAAGAGCGGTGTAATTTGTCTCAGCCAAATACCTAGAAGAAGGGAACACCACTTTTCGGAAGAGAAATATAAAGAAGCCATCTCTTCACAAACAATACAATACCCGACAAAACAAATATCTAGGTTTAGCTTCAGGAAAAAAGATGTCAGGATTAATGAAAACTGAAGAGAATGTGCAACAAAACAGCCTTAGGGCTTGTTACTTCAATGTCAGCATTACAAAAAAGAAGGGAACATATCCCCCGCATACCTGATCCTGATACTTGGGGACTGTGACAAGTAAGTCGTAAGCCACGTTTTCAGAAAAAATATCCCTGTTAACATTATCCTGTTAACATTATATATAATATTCCTTTTCAACTGAAAAAGAAACATCTCCTTTTAATTGCCACAACAGCGATGTGGGCTTTCTAAGAACAGCCAGTACAAAACTGAAAAAAATGTCCACTGGCGGAATGAAAAAGTTAAAATGGTGTTAAGACCAAACGGGGCATATTTTAAGGCCTAGATAATTCTTTAAGCTTGCAATAATCAAGAGGCTGCTGTAACTATGTCTGTCTACTTGTGAAGCCAAAAGCTGTTTCAAACGTGTTGTGTAACATGCTTAGACAGAACCTGCGGGAGTATGTGTGCTAATCGTTCGCTCAAATATGACAGTAAATGCTCAATCTTCCATAAAACATAGTATATGCATTCGTAACCAAGAGTCTATTTTTCATAACGGACTATTACTGTGTGAATTCACAGATAAACACAATTAACCCTTTCCCAAACAAGGCCCGGTTTTGACGTCCCTAAAAGAAATGGTTTGGAAAAAACATTGAAACAAAAGAAGAAACTGCTGATAACCAGCAGTTTCTCCTTTTGTCTCAATATTTTCCATGCAATATTTTACACAAATTCTATCTTTAATAACATCCATTTTGCCATTTGTGGCAGTTTTTGAAGAGGATCACCCTAAAATTTTGTCGTTTGGGAAAGGGTTAAGCGTCTTTGTTAGTATTTCTATTTTATATGCTTTCTGAGTTGATAATATAAAATTGACATCAATATGTTTTAAGTCTCGTAATTTACGGACAACACGTATACCCAAATATATGCTTCCGTAACAGTTTCTTATAGCACATGTTGCAAACATGATAAAATAAGCTCCATTTAGACAAAATTTAACTACTAGTATACGAAAATGCAGAATCCATTTGATTCATGCAAACTAAATTAACCAACTAAATAAATCATATCAATAGCCATGATATGCGACCACCAAATACTATACATGTATGCTACGTAACAGTTATTTAGACCATAAAACTAATAGGGTAAATATGTTAATCCCGCATTTTTTTGTTTTTTGTTTGATATTCCTGCATTTGCACGTGTATTCAAAAAAGAATCTACCATAAATAAAGACGTTTGGAATCGCTAATCTGAAAATGAACTTGTATAAAACTATATTTACATACTTCCACGCCGAATTTTGCATTCAACATTCCATATTTTTACTTGCAGATGCCGATATAATGGAATTTTGATTACTGCAGTTGGTTATATTGTAAATTGTATTGAAATATTCCTGTTAGTTTAACTCAGAGCAGCCTTTGAAGTTCGTTACGGAAAAATATTCGTACTGAAAACATAGCGACCACAGGACTTTTAAGTCTCTCAATATGTTATTCTCTTGATTATACTTGAAACTTGCTCTGTCTCTACAGTTTTGACAGATTTATAAACGCCCATGCATAATTGTGGGCTACATGGACGTAACAGAAGCATAGTAAAGGAAATGCGACAAATTCTATTTGACCAAGTTCTTTGCTTTGGCGAAGAAATATTCATAAACATTGGGGGTAATGGTAATTATATTAAACCAGTCTCGGGCCAAAACAGTTTAAAAATCGACAAATTGAGAGACAAGTTTGTTTTCCTTCATGCCTTTGAAAGTTCGTTACGGTAACATATGCATATCTGGCGACATACAAACAGACATGTTTTAATTCAAGTACTTGTATGATAATTGACTCATACTTAATTTATTCGTTGTAGTAGGGTTTGGGAAAAATAATATCCAAGAGAACAATGTCTAAGTAAAAAACGGCAGATTTGGGCGGTAGTATAGAACAAAAAATATGTGCGGCGACATAAAAAAAATGACGTTTCTGCAATTTTCAACACAACCAAGTACATTCATAAAATCGTTATAATAATCATGCTATTCTATTGCAAATTATATCTCGAGATAAAATATATCTGCTTTCTATTGTACTTAATTAAATGAGGTGTTAAATAATGCAATGAAGATAGGCGACATGTATTTTCAGTAAATGAGTCATTTTTCTGGGAATGGCTGTAATACGTGAACGCTAGCAAATAATGGGATGTGTGAAGAGCGAGGGGTTAAGACAACGTACCTGGACCTGGGTTGTCGTTACTTTAAATTCCAGTTTATAGGTCCTGTTTGAAGTTTTGAACGGGTTTGGCCTTTTCTCTTCAATGTCCCACTGCCCGTTTATTAACGCATTGTATACCATGGCGTTATGGTATTCTCTAAGATTCAAGTAAAATCCCCGTGTAAGTCTGTCTTCGGTGTAAAAAATTATAGTGAACCTGAAAGGAACGACAAGTAGCCCAGTCCAACAAATGACGATATTTTACCCTTTCCCAAACGACAAGGTTTTAGGGTGATCGTCTTCAAAATTTACCACAAATGTCAAAATGGATGTTATAAGAGATAAGATTTGTGTAAAATATGACACAGAAAATATTGAGACAAAAGGAGAAACTGCTGGTTATCAACAGTTTCTTCTTTTGTTTCAATGTTTCCCAATCTTGTTCTATTAAGGACGTCAAAACCAGGTCTTGTTTGGTAGAGGGTTAACGTACCACAAGATAAAGCTTTAGAAAACATTCTTGAAGAGGTTTTGTTTGTGACAAGTAAGTTTATGCCTGTAATCGTGAAGTCGCAAGGGATAAAAATCACCCCCAAAGATTGGCAATCGGTTTGTTTACTTATATGGATAATTTTAGTTTACCTTGCCACACATCAAGATGTGAAATATCTTTCCGTCAATTATTATTTGTCCGTTTGTCTGTCTCTGGAGATTTTATCATGTTTTCCGCCCAACTCTAATATGTATATTCATACAAAACTTGGTATAGAGATGATAATTTCAATGAATTTGTGCGTGTACTATAGTTATCTATGATATAAGCAATGCGTCCAAATAGTAAAAAAATGGTAGCGTGTACGCGTTTCTTATTTTTCTTTTCCATATTCATGTATGTAGATTTGAAATTAAAAGCAAAACTTATATTTAATCCATATTTTTAAATAAGTTTTTTTAGCTTAAATGTTGCCTGATTGTTGGACTCTATTCTAAAGCTGATGTCTATGAATTACTGAATTAAAAGACACATGAGGCATATTATATATATACGAAGAAGAGTGAGAAGTGATGGATCCTTTCAATAGCTCCTAAGGGTTCCCACTAGTTGCAATGATGTAACCGAAACCTTTTGGAATTTTGATCTGGGTTTCGGTTACAATTCCTTCCTATTCGTTGCAATGGAGCAGGTGCTGGAATGATTCATTCCAGCAAGTTAAGCATAGTCAAACTTCAAAATAAAGCTATGGAATGTAGTAAGAATGTTACCCGACAACATGTTAACTATTTTTCTGTCAATCCAGCGTAGTTTTATGTTGAAATCACAGTCAAATAAAGTTCAATTCAATTTTGAAGCGGAGTACCCACCCATTTTATTCTACCGAGACTTCAATTTTCCGTTGGAAGAAATAATTGATAACAATTCTTGTTGATACTTTTTTACTGAATTTGTGCCATGGAATATCTTTTTATGGGATACACAACTGATTAGATATGTAAGTATTTAAAAATTTATGCAAGAAAATGTGTTTTCCACTCTTTTGTCTTGCTCCTAAAGAAGGAATATGGTGGACTCGTAGCCACAAACCAATATACATCATCAAGTTTGTGGCTACGATATCGCAGCTAGGTTCCCACTGACTTAAATCTTTGTAGTGAAAACAGCTAATTTATAACATACATGTACCACCACTATATGAAATATAGAAGGCTGATTGCAAAAAAATGGGATACACGATTCAATTTGGGGGCGAAAAATACCCATTTGGTTTTCTTAACCCTGCACCTTAGAGCAAATTTTCGACGTTTGCCATTCAATAACTTTCCTATCAAGCCCTGTTTAAAAGATATTTTCTTACAAACACCAGTTCTAATTATCAACATCTTTTTTTAGAGAGCATAGCCTCTCTATTGTTGCCACTTGCCAATTATTTGCAAACCGCACAACGAAACAAATCATCTCAAACAAGACAAAAACCATCTAAATAACAATTCGAAAAGTCTGCACTCAGACATGTCATTATATGAAATATATGACTTGTAAGATCTATGCAAAAACTTCAAGTAAACACGTTTTAAATAAAAAAAAGAGATCGGTGTAGTTATTTGCCATTATGCAGATCATGCGGCCAAGTCATTTTGCCTAAATTCTAGACAATTCAAACGGTCTTAAATGGAATCATATTCCACAGACAGAAATTTACTTCTAGTGGGTGTGTATCTAGGTGTACTTATTGCAAGCCTGTGATAGTATGTTGTGTCACTGATACACTGATAAAGGGGCGTTTCCTTATTAACCCAACTATATTATGCACAATTCTAAACTTTGATAACATTTTATCATTTGCATCAGAATTTAAAATGTACCACTTTAAAATTGTCGTTTTGAAAAGAGTCATCTTTCACAAAAGTTTCTTATAATTTGACCATGGGCATATTTTTGCGGTTTGGTGATACTAGTATGCTACATCACAAAAATAGGGGCTTCAATTTATTGTCAAAAGTAAATAAACTCCTCCATGTTTGGTAAAATTTGCATAAAACTTTAACGGAGAGTTCCGTTATGCAGCCTTTTTATATGAAGTCATGTTTTGTGTGCTTTCATTTAACCCATATGAAAAGCAATTTCTTCATCTCCCACAATGTTTCTATATAAAAAGCCAGAAACACGTAAAATTTCATTCATTTTAAATTTTTGTCTGCAACATCTTTGAATTTAGACCAGTCTGAAAATTTGCTGTTGGATTTAATGTCTTGTTAATACAACTCCACATACATTCACGGATGGCTTTGCAGGAAGATTGCACAAAATGTTCCAAATTATGTAAGCATGCAACATTGTCACAGTTTACGGATTTTATTTGTGTCAAATATGTCATCTAATAGTAATTTCAGTACTTTGATTTCTCTATGTCACCTATCATCCATCAAATTGGAGTGAAATATTAAGCAGACAACTGTTTCAAGTAAGTGGATTTTACATTTTTGGGGTATTTCTGAGTCTGAGTAGAAACATTGTGAGTAGTAAAGAAATTGATTCACGTTTTCTTTTACTTTCCACAATGTTTTCAAAAGTATCAAAGGAAGCAATGTGTATGAATGAGTAAAAAGTATACAATCTTACTGATTTGTAACTCCGACAGAACCTGTTTCAATTGTCATTACAGCTGACCCATCTACGGTAAAACTTGCAGGGAAAGGGATTTCAAAGTAATTGGTCTGAAAAAGATAAACATTAATATGGGATTAATTTACGTTTTAAGTTAACACTCAAGTACGGAGAAAGATGTTCGTTTGAAAACTTAGCAGGCCTCTACGAATGTAAATGACCAAAGAATACGGGGAAAGTTCAAATAATTTTGGAACAGGGTTTCTATACGCAATTGCTATGTTGCAATTCAATTTTTACTTTATTCAATCCTTCGAAGTCAGCATTTTTGACATCCACACACTTCTGAAGTTTTTAGATCCATTACCGATATGCCAATAAATGGGTCTCTTTTGGAAAACTCCACAGACACTAGTAAATGACACTGGATATAGAACATGAAGGTAAACACCGACGACCAGAGTGTTTTCGTCGTCAAGGGGAAGACAAAAAAGATGTATGGGCTTAAACCAGATTATAAGGGTGGATATAGACGCTTAGCAGCATGTTTCTCTTCTATGAAGTTTCGACATGAGGACGCCTGTGGACATCTCCGTTGTTATGAATTGGGCCCATGTATACCTCTTTAGTCGGTCTCAAACCTACTCTTTACGTGGTTTTTCTACATTCTACATTTTCGCCGACACACATTGTTGTTTAATTGACCGTTTAATTGATAGTGGTGCCATTTGAATCAGAAATTGGAACAATATGCCCGTCACATTTGAAAAATACCGCGTACAAAACGTTTGTCGCGTTTGTCGCGCTTTTAGTTTTGTTATTTGGCAATAATGGATCACTGCTTGCTAATGACGCGCCTTTGGTGCTCTAAATAGTAGTTACCATATGTATACAGCTCCGAAAGTCCACTTTTGTCAATTTTTTTGCATTTCTTTAAAATTTGTTTTACACCTTTACATGGGTGGCTTTCTGTTCCTTCGTCAACAAGAGGGAGACCCTAAGGGTACAAATATGTCTATGTTTTGATCAAAATCGTATAACATGTACCCGATGTAAACCAACTTTATCTGCTGTTTCTTGCTCATTGCACCACGCGTCTTGTTTGGTCACGTTGGAGTATGCATTATGCAGCAACATTCGCTATGGTATTAGCTGTACGCGGGTTGCCTGGTAGGGGGGGGGGGGGGGCATCATTCAGACCAGTTTTACCAATATAAACTTCATAATAGTGGAGGAAATAGGTGAAAAATTGTGCACTTTTTGATAAAAGCAGAAAAACTTGGCACATACCTAGATGGGTCCAAAACAAAAAGATTTAGAGGTAGTGCCACGCCAGAATTGCCCAATGATGGCGGCCATCTTGTTTTTCAAAATGGCGGCTAATAAGCACAGTTAAGGGCTAAGTAAACTTTTTGTTGTTGATAAAAACTATTGCTAAAAACACTCAAAATATAATTTTCACTCCAAAAAAGTAATAAACAAGGCATTCTGAAATGTTGCATTGCTCTTATTTTTAGAAATGGCAACATTTTTGCATCGATGGCCGCCATTTTCCCTTTTAGATTTTGGTAGAAGAGTGGAAGTAAGTCGCACTTAATTCGAATTTATTATCAAAAGTGAGTTTGTGAAAAGTGGAAAAGTGGAAGTTAGTCACACTAATTTCGACTTTTCTATCTAATTTGAGTTTGTGAAAAGTTGAAGTTAGTCACACTAATTTCTGACAATTGTCACTAACTTCACAGACAAAACTTCACTATTTCTACATTTCTAAGTAGAAAAGTGGAAGTTAGACACACTAATTTCGACTTTTCGTGTTATATGCAGGTAGAAAAGTGGATAGCGGAAACAGAATTCCTAGTTATGTTGAATTTTTCCTTTTATAGTATCGGAGATCGGCAGAATAACTATTTTAAATTGTTCTTATACCAAGTCATACTGTTTACGCATTTCTATTGTTTTATTACCTTGGAGGAATATGATAAATGTATATCGATGCTTTTCGTAAAAAACTCGTAAATATAACATTTTTAGTTTATTGTTTTGTTTTGTTGTTTCGGGAAATATATTTTTCATTTATTATATACTTTGATATTGTCCCTATGTATTTGGACGGGAGGAAAGTATGCTGTAATTGTTGATATTGCATAATTTGATATTGCACGGGAACTTTAACAGGCGCAGTCGCAAAGGGCGGAACTATAATTCCAAGTATCTCTCCCACTTCACAACTTCCAAGCCTGATAATTCATCTATAAATCCATATTGACCATTACAAACGCTAAGAGAGAATAAATATTTTAAATTCTCTTTCAAAGTACCACGGATTTTGACTTTGTGAAGCAAGTCAACTCTGATTGCAAATACGCGAAATAAACAATTTTCAAAAAAAAAAAAAAAAAAAAGAAAATAAATACAAAACGGCAAATGTACATATTTTTAGGAAGACTGATACAAAAAAATCTGTAACAATCTGTAAATTCAATACTTTTTACGATGATTCCATTCCGAGTCGAAAATAATGGCTGCCGCCATTCAAAGATGTTTAAACTTTCCTTGTAACGTTGACGTAAACATACGCTGACGTTTCCTTTCTCGTATAATTTACGTTCAACCTCAAGATGTTTAAAAAGCATTTTCTATTTTAAATTATTTCTACCCGATAGAATGAAAACTATATTTTTTAAGAATTTGATTTATGATAACTTTTCTAAAACAATATCAAAGTACATAATGAAACGGTTATTGCATTATTATGGGAATATATTGTGTCGAACTCGTTCCTTTGGCGTAGTAGCCCTCGGCAAGTTCGGGCCACTCTGCCAGAAGAACTTGTTCGGCACAATATATTCCCATATCAATGCAATAACCTATAGTATAATAATGTATTTCATAAATAATCTAAATTCTACCGTCGAGCAACATTATTTAATCAAGGATCTGAGTTAGTCGGCACATTAAATAATCCACAAGGACTTTATTAAAGCATAACCCTGGTTAAATAACAATAACCAAATGTAGAAATTTGATTGTTTCGCTTTTGATATGAAAACAAACATAATAATTGAAAAAAGCAAATGCGAGTAACATAGATTTCTATTATTTCATGAACTCGATCTACCCGTTGTGCAACTTTAACAATATTAGTGAATCAACACAATCCCTGTTGTGTTGAACTTCTTGCGAACTTTATTTAGGCCCGAGATGTAAAACATCTGATTACACGCCGCAAACATTCAATTTTACACAAGATAAATAAAACTAGTCCATTCAGAGATAAAGTACGATTTCTGTTATTGAAACGGATATTGGAATGGGTAAAATATGCAGTAATCAACCACGGATCTAATTTTGTTTTCCACTTTTCTCAAAAATGTAAACAACTTGATACTGTCATCAAATTTTTTGTGACGTCATAAGGCGCAACATTACGTCATATCTGTTTCATCGCATTTATATGCATATTAGAATATTAAATAACGTGCATGTTATTGTTGAATTTTCTCATACCTGCGTGAGTGGTGTTGTTGTTGAAACTAACATAAAGTAGTTTGCCTGTACATCGTACTTCGGACTGCTGAACCAAACATCGGTTAGTGTGGTGCATGTCTTAGTCTGAGTGTCGAACTTTACACCTCTGATAGATGGCATCGATGAAAAAGCGCAAGTAAGACCATCTAAATCATTCGTATCTGGATAACTTTTGATCAAAAGTTCACTCTTAAACCCAAAGATAAACGTAGGAAAAAGAAATAAACCAACAAGAAAACAAGGTCGAATTTTCCAACCCATTGCTCCAAAGTATACCGGCTGCTTTAAGGTGAACCTATATTATGATCTAGTGTTAACTGATGCGTTATTCTGGATCAACCATTTCCTCAGCAAGCCCTCATTTAAATGTCCCCACATAGAGATACATTGGAAACACTAATAAAACAGAAGGAATAAAAGTGTTTCCTCTATTTCTCCAATGATTTCTAAGCTGAAAATTTTATTTTGTTTTCATTAAAGCGCCGTTTCACGGTTTATTTTGTATTGATCAAAATATTTGTACTTCGACCAGTCGGAAAAACTATCAATATCAATCAGAAACAATAAACAAGAGTGTCTTAATAGCACTGTAATCGCTCACCTGAGATCTTGGTGTATACATGTTTGGATTAAACAAAGTTTTTTTTTGACAAACAAATGTTATAAACATGTCATATTAGATATTTGTGAATTAAATTTACGTAATTCGCAATGAATGAAATGATGTCTAAATACTCAATAGCATGAACTCATAATGCATTTTGCTTTTTATAATCAGATTCAACTTTAACAATCAAGTTTTGAAACATCAGAATGAAATACATTACAAATATTAATATGCGTATTGTTTCAGAAAGATACCCCCCCCACCCTGCCACACCAACATTTCTTTAATCCTTTCACATTCTCAAAGATTTACAACCAAGTGTCTGAAAAGAGTCATTCAATGAGCATTCCTGCCGAGCCTGATTAAAATTGGTCGAACAGTTGATTTTCACATAAGGATGTTTTGCAACAAAGGCTCAAAACCGCTCAAAGAATAGATTTTCTGTGAAGAATTGATAGGATTACATAATATCTTTAATTTGTATGTGTAAAAAATCTGATGAGGGCTCATTTTTGGAGATAATGGCTAACAAAGTGGCTGTGGTCAATTGACATGAGAAAGCAAACTTGTACTTTGAAGTTAAATAACATTTTCTGTATAAATCAGATCAAATTGACATTTTGCATGTACTTTTAGCAAAATCTGAGATTTACAGAAGAACGAATACAGAAAATCAACAAATTGATATGCATGATTAATGATTGTAAAAATCATCCGTCCT
>CAVMGG010000124.1:0-10000 GCA_963680895.1 Fragum sueziense
TGACTGACTGACTGACTGACTGACTGACTGACTGACTGACTGACTGACTGACTGACTGAGTAGCTGACTAACTGACTAACTGACTGACTGACTGACTGACTAACTGACTGACTGACTGACTGACTGACTGACTGACTGACTGACTGACTGACTGACTGACCGACCGACCGACCGACCGACCGACCGACCGACCGACCGACCGACCGACCGACCGACCGACCGACCGACCCGACCCGACCCGACCCGACCCGACCCGACCCGACCCGACCCGACCCGACCCGACCCGACCCGACCGACCGACCGACCGACCGACCGACCGACTGACCCACCCACAGACCGACCCAACCACAGACCGACCCACCCACCGACAGACTGACTGACTCAGTGACTGACCCACCCACCGACAGACTGACTGACTCAGTGACTGACTGACTGGCTCAGTGAATGACAGGCTGAGCAACTGACTGACCTACTGAGTGACTGGCTGACTGACAGACTTGATGACCTAAAGACAGACTGACTGACCCACTGAATGACAAATTGACCTACTGACTGACTGGCTGATCTACTGACTGACTGACTGATCTCTTGACCTGCTAACTGGTTGACCTACTGACTGACTGACTGGCTGACCTACTGACTGACTGAGTGACTAGCTGTCTGACAGACTGAGTGACTAGCTGTCTGACTGACTGACTGGGTGACTAGCTGTCTGACAGACTGAGTGACTAGCTGTCTTACAGTCTGAGTGATTAGCTGACTGACCAACTAACTGACTGACTTACAGATTGGCTGACCTAGTGACTGCTGAATGACCTAATGACGGACTGGCTGACCCACTGACTGACAGAATGACCTACTGACTGACTGGCTGACCTACTGGCAGACTGACTAACTGACTGACTGATCGATCGACCAAATGACTGACCTACTGAAAGACCTACTGACAGACTGACCTACTGACTGAGAGACAGACTGACTGACCTACTGACTGAATGACTGACTGACTCACAGACTGACTCACTGACTGTGACTGACTCACTGACTGACTCACTGACTGTGACTGACTCACTTACTGTGACTGACTCACTGACTGTGACTGACTGACTGATTTACTGACTGACTGACTGGCTGACATACTGACTGACTGAGTGAGTAGATGTCTGACAGACTGAGTGACTAGCTGTCTGACAGACTGAGTGACTGACTGACCGACCGACGGTAAGACCGACTGACTGACCAACCTACTGAGTGACTAGCTGTCTGACAGACTGAGTGACTAGCTGACTAACTAGCTGACTAGCTGACTGAATAGCTGACTGACTGACTGACTGACTGACTGACCTTATGACTGCTGAATGACCTAATGACGGACTGGCTGACCCACAGACTGACAGAATGACCTACTGACTGACTGGCTGACCTACTGGCAGACTGACTGAATGACTGACTGACTGACTGACTGACTGACTGACTGACTGACTGACTGACTGACTGACTGACTGACTGACTGACTGACTGACTGACTGACTGACTGACTGACTGACTGACTGACTGACTGACTGACTGACTGAGTAGCTGACTAACTGACTAACTGCCTTACTGACTGACTGACTGACTAACTGACTGACTGACTGACTGACTGACTGACTGACTGACTGACTGACCGACCGACCGACCGACCGACCGACCGACCGACCGACCGACCGACCGACCGACCGACCGACCGACCCGACCCGACCCGACCCGATCCGACCCGACCCGACCCGACCCGACCCGACCCGACCCGACCCGACCCGACCCGACCCGACCCGACCCGACCCGACCCGACCGACCGACCGACCGACCGACCGACCGACCGACCGACCGACCGACTGACCCACCCACAGACCGACCCACCCACAGACCGACCCACCCACCGACAGACTGACTGACTCAGTGACTGACCCACCCACCGACAGACTGACTGACTCAGTGACTGACTGACTGGCTCAGTGAATGACAGGCTGAGCAACTGACTGACCTACTGAGTGACTGGCTGACTGACAGACTTGATGACCTAAAGACAGACTGACTGTCCCACTGAATGACAAATTGACCTACTGACTGACTGGCTGATCTACCGACTGACTGACTGATCTCTTGACCTGCTAACTGGTTGACCTACTGACTGACTGACTGGCTGACCTACTGACTGACTGAGTGACTAGCTGTCTGACAGACTGAGTGACTAGCTGTCTGACTGACTGACTGGGTGACTAGCTGTCTGACAGACTGAGTGACTAGCTGTCTTACAGTCTGAGTGATTAGCTGACTGACCAACTAACTGACTGACTTACAGATTGGCTGACCTAGTGACTGCTGAATGACCTAATGACGGACTGGCTGACCCACTGACTGACAGAATGACCTACTGACTGACTGGCTGACCTACTGGCAGACTGACTAACTGACTGACTGATCGATCGACCAAATGACTGACCTACTGAAAGACCTACTGACAGACTGACCTACTGACTGAGAGACAGACTGACTGACCTACTGACTGAATGACTGACTGACTCACAGACTGACTCACTGACTGTGACTGACTCACTGACTGACTCACTGACTGTGACTGACTCACTTACTGTGACTGACTCACTGACTGTGACTGACTGACTGATTTACTGACTGACTGACTGGCTGACATACTGACTGACTGAGTGAGTAGATGTCTGACAGACTGAGTGACTAGCTGTCTGACAGACTGAGTGACTGACTGACCGACCGACGGTAAGACCGACTGACTGACCAACCTACTGAGTGACTAGCTGTCTGACAGACTGAGTGACTAGCTGACTAACTAGCTGACTAGCTGACTGACTAGCTGACTGACTGACTGACTGACTGACTGACCTTATGACTGCTGAATGACCTAATGACGGACTGGCTGACCCACAGACTGACAGAATGACCTACTGACTGACTGGCTGACCTACTGGCAGACTGGCAGACTGACTGACTGACTGACTGACTGACTGACTGACTGACTGACTGACTGACTGACTGACTGACTGACTGACTGACTGACTGACTGACTGAGTAGCTGACTAACTGACTAACTGACTGACTGACTGACTGACTAACTGACTAACTGACTGACTGACTGACTGACTGACTGACTGACTGACTGACCGACCGACCGACCGACCGACCGACCGACCGACCGACCGACCGACCGACCGACCGACCGACCGACCGACCCGACCCGACCCGACCCGACCCGACCCGACCCGACCCGACCCGACCCGACCCGACCCGACCCGACCGACCGACCGACCGACCGACCGACCGACCGACCGACCGACCGACTGACCCACCCACAGACCGACCCACCCACAGACCGACCCACCCACCGACAGACTGACTGACTCAGTGACTGACCCACCCACCGACAGACTGACTGACTCAGTGACTGACTGACTGGCTCAGTGAATGACAGGCTGAGCAACTGACTGACCTACTGAGTGACTGGCTGACTGACAGACTTGATGACCTAAAGACAGACTGACTGACCCACTGAATGACAAATTGACCTACTGACTGACTGGCTGATCTACTGACTGACTGACTGATCTCTTGACCTGCTAACTGGTTGACCTACTGACTGACTGACTGGCTGACCTACTGACTGACTGAGTGACTAGCTGTCTGACAGACTGAGTGACTAGCTGTCTGACTGACTGGGTGACTAGCTGTCTGACAGACTGAGTGACTAGCTGTCTTACAGTCTGAGTGATTAGCTGACTGACCAACTAACTGACTGACTTACAGATTGGCTGACCTAGTGACTGCTGAATGACCTAATGACGGACTGGCTGACCCACTGACTGACAGAATGACCTACTGACTGACTGGCTGACCTACTGGCAGACTGACTAACTGACTGACTGATCGATCGACCAAATGACTGACCTACTGAAAGACCTACTGACAGACTGACCTACTGACTGAGAGACAGACTGACTGACCTACTGACTGAATGACTGACTGACTCACAGACTGACTCACTGACTGTGACTGACTCACTGACTGACTCACTGACTGTGACTGACTCACTTACTGTGACTGACTCACTGACTGTGACTGACTGACTGATTTACTGACTGACTGACTGGCTGACATACTGACTGACTGAGTGAGTAGATGTCTGACAGACTGAGTGACTAGCTGTCTGACAGACTGAGTGACTGACTGACCGACCGACGGTAAGACCGACTGACTGACCAACCTACTGAGTGACTAGCTGTCTGACAGACTGAGTGACTAGCTGACTAACTAGCTGACTAGCTGACTGACTAGCTGACTGACTGACTGACTGACTGACCTTATGACTGCTGAATGACCTAATGACGGACTGGCTGACCCACAGACTGACAGAATGACCTACTGACTGACTGGCTGACCTACTGGCAGACTGACTGGCTGACCTACTGGCAGACTGACTGACTGACTGACTGACTGACTGACTGACTGACTGACTGACTGACTGACTGACTGACTGACTGACTGACTGACTGACTGACTGAGTAGCTGACTAACTGACTAACTGACTGACTGACTGACTGACTAACTGACTGACTGACTGACTGACTGACTGACTGACTGACTGACTGACTGACCGACCGACCGACCGACCGACCGACCGACCGACCGACCGACCGACCGACCGACCCGACCCGACCCGACCCGACCCGACCCGACCCGACCCGACCCGACCCGACCCGACCCGACCGACCGACCGACCGACCGACCGACCGACTGACCCACCCACAGACCGACCCACCCACAGACCGACCCACCCACCGACAGACTGACTGACTCAGTGACTGACCCACCCACCGACAGACTGACTGACTCAGTGACTGACTGACTGGCTCAGTGAATGACAGGCTGAGCAACTGACTGACCTACTGAGTGACTGGCTGACTGACAGACTTGATGACCTAAAGACAGACTGACTGACCCACTGAATGACAAATTGACCTACTGACTGACTGGCTGATCTACTGACTGACTGACTGATCTCTTGACCTGCTAACTGGTTGACCTACTGACTGACTGACTGGCTGACCTACTGACTGACTGAGTGACTAGCTGTCTGACAGACTGAGTGACTAGCTGTCTGACTGACTGACTGGGTGACTAGCTGTCTGACAGACTGAGTGACTAGCTGTCTTACAGTCTGAGTGATTAGCTGACTGACCAACTAACTGACTGACTTACAGATTGGCTGACCTAGTGACTGCTGAATGACCTAATGACGGACTGGCTGACCCACTGACTGACAGAATGACCTACTGACTGACTGGCTGACCTACTGGCAGACTGACTAACTGACTGACTGATCGATCGACCAAATGACTGACCTACTGAAAGACCTACTGACAGACTGACCTACTGACTGAGAGACAGACTGACTGACCTACTGACTGAATGACTGACTGACTCACAGACTGACTCACTGACTGTGACTGACTCACTGACTGACTCACTGACTGTGACTGACTCACTTACTGTGACTGACTCACTGACTGTGACTGACTGACTGATTTACTGACTGACTGACTGGCTGACATACTGACTGACTGAGTGAGTAGATGTCTGACAGACTGAGTGACTAGCTGTCTGACAGACTGAGTGACTGACTGACCGACCGACGGAAAGACCGACTGACTGACCAACCTACTGAGTGACTAGCTGTCTGACAGACTGAGTGACTAGCTGACTAACTAGCTGACTAGCTGACTGACTAGCTGACTGACTGACTGACTGACCTTATGACTGCTGAATGACCTAATGACGGACTGGCTGACCCACAGACTGACAGAATGACCTACTGACTGACTGGCTGACCTACTGGCAGACTGACTGACTGACTGACTGACTGACTGACTGACTGACTGACTGACTGACTGACTGACTGACTGACTGACTGACTGACTGACTGACTGACTGACTGACTGACTGAGTAGCTGACTAACTGACTAACTGACTGACTGACTGACTAACTGACTGACTGACTGACTGACTGACTGACTGACTGACTGACTGACTGACTGACCGACCGACCGACCGACCGACCGACCGACCGACCGACCGACCGACCGACCGACCGACCCGACCCGACCCGACCCGACCCGACCCGACCCGACCCGACCCGACCCGACCCGACCCGACCCGACCCGACCCGACCGACCGACCGACCGACCGACCGACCGACCGACCGACCGACTGACCCACCCACAGACCGACCCACCCACCGACAGACTGACTGACTCAGTGACTGACCCACCCACCGACAGACTGACTGACTCAGTGACTGACTGACTGGCTCAGTGAATGACAGGCTGAGCAACTGACTGACCTACTGAGTGACTGGCTGACTGACAGACTTGATGACCTAAAGACAGACTGACTGACCCACTGAATGACAAATTGACCTACTGACTGACTGGCTGATCTACTGACTGACTGACTGATCTCTTGACCTGCTAACTGGTTGACCTACTGACTGACTGACTGGCTGACCTACTGACTGACTGAGTGACTAGCTGTCTGACAGACTGAGTGACTAGCTGTCTGACTGACTGACTGGGTGACTAGCTGTCTGACAGACTGAGTGACTAGCTGTCTTACAGTCTGAGTGAATAGCTGACTGACCAACTATCTGACTGACTTACAGATTGGCTGACCTAGTGACTGCTGAATGACCTAATGACGGACTGGCTGACCCACTGACTGACAGAATGACCTACTGACTGACTGGCTGACCTACTGGCAGACTGACTGACTGACTGACTGATCGATCGACCAAATGACTGACCTACTGAAAGACCTACTGACAGACTGACCTACTGACTGAGAGACAGACTGACTGACCTACTGACTGAATGACTGACTGACTCACAGACTGACTCACTGACTGTGACTGACTCACTGACTGACTCACTGACTGTGACTGACTCACTTACTGTGACTGACTCACTGACTGTGACTGACTGACTGATTTACTGACTGACTGACTGGCTGACATACTGACTGACTGAGTGAGTAGATGTCTGACAGACTGAGTGACTAGCTGTCTGACAGACTGAGTGACTGACTGACCGACCGACCGTAAGACCGACTGACTGACCAACCTACTGAGTGACTAGCTGTCTGACAGACTGAGTGACTAGCTGACTAACTAGCTGACTAGCTGACTGACTAGCTGACTGACTGACTGACTGACTGACTGACCTTATGACTGCTGAATGACCTAATGACGGACTGGCTGACCCACAGACTGACAGAATGACCTACTGACTGACTGGCTGACCTACTGGCAGACTGACTGACTGACTGACTGACTGACTGACTGACTGACTGACTGACTGACTGACTGACTGACTGACTGACTGACTGACTGACTGACTGACTGACTGACTGACTGACTGAGTAGCTGACTAACTGACTAACTGACTGACTGACTGACTGACTAACTGACTGACTGACTGACTGACTGACTGACTGACTGACTGACTGACTGACTGACTGACTGACTGACCGACCGACCGACCGACCGACCGACCGACCGACCGACCGACCGACCGACCGACCGACCGACCGACCGACCGACCGACCCGACCCGACCCGACCCGACCCGACCCGACCCGACCCGACCCGACCCGACCCGACCCGACCCGACCCGACCCGACCCGACCCGACCGACCGACCGACCGACCGACCGACCGACCGACCGACCGACCGACCGACCGACCGACCGACCGACTGACCCACCCACAGACCGACCCACCCACAGACCGACCCACCCACCGACAGACTGACTGACTCAGTGACTGACCCACCCACCGACAGACTGACTGACTCAGTGACTGACTGACTGGCTCAGTGAATGACAGGCTGAGCAACTGACTGACCTACTGAGTGACTGGCTGA
This sequence comes from Fragum sueziense, assembly GCA_963680895.1. Lineage (NCBI taxonomy): Eukaryota > Metazoa > Mollusca > Bivalvia > Cardiida > Cardiidae > Fragum > Fragum sueziense. The sequence goes on from CAVMGG010000124.1 coordinate 7,984, forward strand.
CTGACAGACTTGATGACCTAAAGACAGACTGACTGACCCACTGAATGACAAATTGACCTACTGACTGACTGGCTGATCTACTGACTGACTGACTGATCTCTTGACCTGCTAACTGGTTGACCTACTGACTGACTGACTGGCTGACCTACTGACTGACTGAGTGACTAGCTGTCTGACAGACTGAGTGACTAGCTGTCTGACTGACTGACTGGGTGACTAGCTGTCTGACAGACTGAGTGACTAGCTGTCTTACAGTCTGAGTGATTAGCTGACTGACCAACTAACTGACTGACTTACAGATTGGCTGAACTAGTGACTGCTGAATGACCTAATGACGGACTGGCTGACCCACAGACTGACAGAATGACCTACTGACTGACTGGCTGACCTACTGGCAGACTGACTGACTGACTGACTGACTGACTGACTGACTGACTGACTGACTGACTGACTGACTGACTGACTGACTGACTGACTGACTGACTGACTGACTGACTGACTGACTGACTGACTGACTGACTGACTGACTGAGTAGCTGACTAACTGACTAACTGAGTGACTGACTGACTGACTAACTGACTGACTGACTGACTGACTGACTGACTGACTGACTGACTGACTGACCGACCGACCGACCGACCGACCGACCGACCGACCGACCGACCGACCGACCGACCGACCGACCGACCGACCCGACCCGACCCGACCCGACCCGACCCGACCCGACACGACCCGACCCGACCCGACCCGACCGACCGACCGACCGACCGACCGACCGACCGACCGACCGACCGACTGACCCACCCACAGACCGACCCACCCACAGACCGACCCACCCACCGACAGACTGACTGACTCAGTGACTGACCCACCCACCGACAGACTGACTGACTCAGTGACTGACTGACTGGCTCAGTGAATGACAGGCTGAGCAACTGACTGACCTACTGAGTGACTGGCTGACTGACAGACTTGATGACCTAAAGACAGACTGACTGACCCACTGAATGACAAATTGACCTACTGACTGACTGGCTGATCTACTGACTGACTGACTGATCTCTTGACCTGCTAACTGGTTGACCTACTGACTGACTGACTGGCTGACCTACTGACTGACTGAGTGACTAGCTGTCTGACAGACTGAGTGACTAGCTGTCTGACTGACTGACTGGGTGACTAGCTGTCTGACAGACTGAGTGACTAGCTGTCTTACAGTCTGAGTGATTAGCTGACTGACCAACTAACTGACTGACTTACAGATTGGCTGACCTAGTGACTGCTGAATGACCTAATGACGGACTGGCTGACCCACTGACTGACAGAATGACCTACTGACTGACTGGCTGACCTACTGGCAGACTGACTAACTGACTGACTGATCGATCGACCAAATGACTGACCTACTGAAAGACCTACTGACAGACTGACCTACTGACTGAGAGACAGACTGACTGACCTACTGACTGAATGACTGACTGACTCACAGACTGACTCACTGACTGTGACTGACTCACTGACTGACTCACTGACTGTGACTGACTCACTTACTGTGACTGACTCACTGACTGTGACTGACTGACTGATTTACTGACTGACTGACTGGCTGACATACTGACTGACTGAGTGAGTAGATGTCTGACAGACTGAGTGACTAGCTGTCTGACAGACTGAGTGACTGACTGACCGACCGACGGTAAGACCGACTGACTGACCAACCTACTGAGTGACTAGCTGTCTGACAGACTGAGTGACTAGCTGACTAACTAGCTGACTAGCTGACTGACTAGCTGACTGACTGACTGACTGACTGACTGACCTTATGACTGCTGAATGACCTAATGACGGACTGGCTGACCCACAGACTGACAGAATGACCTACTGACTGACTGGCTGACCTACTGGAAGACTGACTGACTGACTGACTGACTGACTGACTGACTGACTGACTGACTGACTGACTAACTGACTGACTGACTGACTGACTGACTGAGTAGCTGACTAACTGACTAACTGA